>WJFB01000388.1:0-66870 GCA_009870185.1 Pygmarrhopalites habei | reverse complement strand
GAATCAATTTAATTGATGGACCTGTTTACTTATTATTAATAAGTTATTAATAATATTGAGTTTGCTCTGCGGACGAGTGGGACGGAAGTCCCGCTTGTAATAATATTATACTTTTATGTGATCTGCGGACGAGTGGGACGGAAGTCCCGCTTGTAATAATATTATACTTTTATGTGATCTGCGGACAAGTGGAACGGAGTGACACTTGTTTAGTTTAAATAAATAGTATACTATAAAAGTCGTAAAATAATTTACAATGAATAATGGATGAATTACAAAGTGGACTATTTATTTTTGTTGATCTACAGGGATGTTGAAGAAAATCAGGATGCTCATTTAAAAACTCCATAAAAAGATTTGTGTTGATCGATAGTGAATCGATACCGCCCCGCCAACAACCATAAGGTATTACCCCAGACATGATTTGTTGAGCCTCAAATTCATACATTATGTTATACAGACACACATTAGTACCCATGTATTACAAGTACTAGAGGAGAGAGAAAGAGGGAAAAGTCGGAGTAAATGATAGCTAAGAGCCATTAACATTGACAGTGTGATGAGGATGTACATATAATAGAGTTGGAACTCATGATGTTGAATGTAATACATGTATGTATAATGAATCTTTCACATTTTGTTGTGTGGAAAAAGCTGTTAGGAGACCATGAGCGACTCGGTATCACCGGAAGGAGAAACGGTACTCAGTCAACAGAAACCGGGCCTATGTGATGGAAATGAAGACGTTCAAGAAGATGCTAAACAAGAGTTAACAAAGAGTCTGGCGGTGGTGGTGGTGGAAGGAGGGGGAGGGGATGAGGATGAGGAGAAAAAGAACAAGGAGGAGGAGGATGGGCAAGGAAAAGAGGAGAATCGTGATGAAGACCTTATTCCAACACTATGCCCTGTCCTACCAGAAGAAGTAAAAGGGATAGAAAAAGGACAAGATGACGAAGAAGATAAAAAAGAGCTTGTTACAACAACAACTACTTCTAATACACTGCCTCCACCACCAGCATCACCACCACTTGTACTACCGACGACGACCGTATTGTCTGCGGATGAAGAGACCCAGTCTTCCCCGCCGTCACATGATGATGAACTCAGTGATCTTGGATCTTCTGGAGACAAGCATCAGGGAGTAGAAGAAGCAGAACAGGGCGCCACTTTTGTCGAAAATTCTCTGATCTGCCAGAAAACATTACCCGGGGAAGCAGATTACTTGCAAGACACCCCTATCATCCTCAACTCGTCCAGTAGTCCATCTGTAGATTGTGACGTTGACAGTGAGGCGGGAACGTCTTCTTCTACTAGTAGCACATCATCCGTCGTCGTTGATCATCTTGGTGTTCCGTATGTACCTCTTCTTGCAGCTCCTCCTCAACGAAGTCTGTTGAAAAGACGGAATACGGACGTCACCGTGTCTGAAGACTGTACAGCTCCCAAGAAAAAACGCTCTATTGCATTTGCCGGCGTGACGGTTTATTACTTTCCTCGGGCTCAAGGCTTTACATGTGTCCCCTCTCAGGTAAATCCTACTACTGTATTTCTTTTATTTTAATCTCTTCTCTTTTGCATACTTATGTGAGGCGTGGTGTGTGTGTTTGTAATTACGAAATAAACATGGATTCTTTTAATTTTGTTCTTCTGTGTCCTGTAGACTTTGTTTCTAACACAGCCTGTGTCATAAAAGCACGGGATAAATTAGAGATTTTTAACTGTATTAATAGTATTTAGTAGAGTCTCAAGTTGTCCTTTGTGTGTAAGGAGAATGTATTTCATGTATAAGGTTGTGACTGATTTTCTAATTAGAATTTTCCGTGTTTATTGATTTAAGGGGGGTTCAACGTTGGGGATGGGGCTGGAGCACAGTTTTGAGAGAAAATTTTCGTTAGTTGAGCACGCAGCAGAGCAGAGAAGATTACATAAACAAGCTATTCTACGATTTAAACAGCAGCAACAACAAAATCAACTCCTTCAACAACAATCTGAAGATTCCTTAGCTGCAGAGGACGACACACACACAAATCCCCCGGTAGTAGTAGGAGGAGGAGGACAAAATTCACAACATTCGAGTGATGATAGTGACAGTCATGAAGAGGAGAGTGACTCTGATTTCGACAGCCATGAAGAGGGTACATATTTAACAAGCGACGATTTCATTTTATCAAAATGCAATATTAGATTTGATAATGTAAATGTACTCTTTCATGCTTTTTAGACAATTACTACTTTCTCCAACCTGTTCCGACTAGACAACGACGCGTTCTTTTACGGGAGGCGGGGATAAGAAAGATTGACTCTTTGGAAAAGGAAGAATGTCGTGACATTAGAACGTCAAGGTGTTTTATTGACTAATTAATATATTACAAGATAAAATTTTTATTTTTTTGTATTAATTTTAGAAATTATAACGGGTGGTTACTGCCGTTTATAGGTTAGAAAAATCATTTCAAGACGAAACACTTATTTCAATGTCTGTTTTTCTAGGGAGTGCTGTGGGTGCTCTTGTAAATCTTACTGTGATCCGGACTCTTGTTCTTGTGCTCAGGTATGAAATATTTTACATTTCATCACCCGTGTCATATTTTGAATACTAATAAAAACATGTATATGATATACATTTTCAAATACATGTTAATTAGATTAGGTTATCTTTTATAAAAAAATAATTATTTGATGTTTTTATAATCATGCGTGTGTCCCTAATAATGCTCAGGCTGGCATTAAGTGTCAGGTAAATTAACTCATGAACAAAATTTTTAAAACAGTCTCTTGGATCTTTTTTTTCTTTATTTTTGTTGTGTGCAAATGAAACAAATACTGTTTCCCCATTATCTTGTCTAATTTATTAATATTTCCTTTGCTGAACAAATATTTTAGGTTGACAGGCTCAGTTTTCCATGTGGGTGTTCCAGAGATGGATGTGCCAATCAGAATGGACGCATAGAATTCAATCCAATAAGAGTTCGTAAGTGTAGATTTTTTATTTTTTCAAAAATAGATATTAGTTTAAGACAGTGTGGTCACTTCAACTTTTTATATTTTTTACTTCCAGGTACACATTTTATCCACACCTTGATGAGGCTGGAGCTAGATAAGAAGAGTAGAGAAGTAAGTATGGACAAAAAGGCAACAAAACTTAGGAAAAAAGATTGTTTATAAATTATCGAGAATACAATATTCTTTTACCAAAAATATTTTTTCTGTATGTCAAATTAATTTTGTTGTGGCGTTTATGTTGTGTAGATAGTCGAGATAACTTTTTTCTATATTTGGTTCGTTGTCGAATGATATCAATTCTAATCGTAATCTTTTCTTTTGTTTGTTGACAAACAATTTGAAACAAATTATGTCTTAAAAGTAACTTTTTTCTTTATTTATTATGTTCTACTCAATAATTATGTTGATATTTAATACCTCTATGTGATCTGAACAGAAAAAGAAAGTGATGAACTGAATGAAATTTTCTATTGAATAATAATAATGATGAACAAAATTTTTACAGTGTACAAGCAGTGATTTCACTTTTTCATTGAGTTTTATGAATTGTAATTTTTTTACCTGTTCAGGCTAACGGAAACGGAACTACGATTCTCCCTCCAAATTCTCACATTCAGAATTCTCATGACCATCACCATCAGCAAGGGATTAATGGTCTAGGTACAAGGTCAATGGTTGGTGATCTTCCATATCTTCAGCCAGGTTCCCTTCAGCATCCTCATCATCATCAACTCAAACCTCATTGTTCATTCCAGCAGCAACAACAACATTGGAATCCTTCTCCGACAGCCACCACCACACAACAGCATCAAATGCAACAAGAACAAGTTGGTCTGAATGGGAGTAGTCAACAACATGTAGAGGCATACGCAAAGTACAGTCGATCATTGTTGAGAGATGTTCCTTTCAGTTCTACGATGGAACTTGAGTCGTGTGTAAGTACATTTATTAAAGAAACCGTTATTATTATTATAGATGTATGCCACTTTTTCATTTTTGTCAACGTACGGGCACGTTTTTATTAGTGTATTGTATGTATTTTTTTGTTTAAAGGGGCCTTTCATCGTTCCCAATGTACATTTTGAACCTCAACAGGATGCTATAATAAGTCGTCCCTCCTCTAATAATAATCTGATTCCCAGTCTAAACGTGGTCGCTCGCTCACCGACTGTCTTTCAGGGAGAACTTTCGGGGAGAGAAGATTCACTTGATCTCTACTCAACTTTTCGAGAGGAAGAAAGTTCGGTGAGTCTTTTCTCAGAAATATCAGTAGCAAAAATATGTACTTGGTAAAAAAATTATTTTTTAAATATACACAAATTGATAGATATCCCATCATAGAAAGTGACTTAATGAGAGATAATATTATTCCTCATAGATCTCTTCTTCGTACTCGGAAACAAGTGATGATTTCTCAAATGACGAGAACGGTAGGTTCGCGCCTACTGTTCCTCCAACAACCGTCGCTACTGTTGTCAGTAACAACAATCATAATGGCCCTCTTGAAATGAATTTTCTAGTACAAAACCCTGGTAGTCTTGGGATGGACTCTGTGACTGTTGCTCAGGTGAGACCCTCTCAAAGGCACAATCCTTACTCTCATGACTCGACCTACTATGGGCACACAGGAGTCACGTCAGTGCAAGGCCAGTCTGTACTTCATCAACAACAACCGCCTTATCATCAGGGTATTATAACCCTTAGTCATTCGCACCGTCAACCACAGTCATACCATCCACTTTCTCATCAGCCTACTCCACAACAACAACAGCAACCCTTGTACAATCACACCAATGTCACTAATCATACATATTCCATTGAAGCTTCTCAGCCGCAACAGCAACAAATTCTTCCCCACCTTTTAAATCATGGAAATCATCATGTGTACAATAATATTACAAATGTTTCACAGCAGCCTGAATATCCTACAAATGGCTACACAACTCTAGTTGTTGGCCAAATCTCAAATGGTTGTGATGCCTACAATACTAGTGATAGTCATCAGAACCTAAATCATCAACACCATCAAGAACAACAACAACAGCATCAAGATGACAACAATTCATCGTTTTTGTCCCTCAGTAATGTTGAACAAGGAGTCTCAGCGGAGGAGGAAAGTTTGGCAGTTAATGGGAACAATCATAATAACACATCTATACCACAAAATACTCGACATAAAAATGGAGGTCCAGCCTACACAGATTTGAATACTGTGACTTCTTACACAAAATTAGAACCTTTTTCGGAAATTCTACAAGGGGCAGCTAATGGTGCGTGTAAAAATTCATTTGAAAGTTTTCAACAAATATGTCACGTAGAAGATAATGATTCAAATAATAGAGACACGGTGACAGAACCACTAGAAAGTCATTCAGATGATGGTAGTAGTCTCACAACAGAAAACTTTGGAGAGATTATTAAGACAGTCTCTGCATTATCATAATTATTTTTAAGAAATACCACATATTGAATTAACGGCATGCCAAAAAATGGTGCAAAATAATATCTTCTCCATAGTTTTTGGTTAAAAATTAGGTTACACGATTACTTCTATATATATACATAAATTAACGTTAGGTTTGTAGTACAATGTGTCGGTACAGGACAAGTTTTAAAAAGGTTTTGAAAAGAAGATAATGACACCGTTATACAATAATTATTATTGCATGTGATTGCATGCTGGAAAAGACACATGATCGCAAAAGCATGTAGTATTAGTTATATATAGGTATATAATATAATTATATATTCGCTTTTTTGGTTTTTTAAAACACGGAAAACTGATTCATTCATTTCGTTTTATTTTTAATCAAATTCCTCGGAATAATCTGAAACTATAAATATAAAATTGTTATTAACCTATGGTATTACAAGTTATGCCATATTTAATGTGTAGAAAGGAAATTCTTTGATACATATTATGATATAGTTTAAGAATCAAGACTAGTATTTTAAAAGAAAAATATTTAGACGCAAGAGTCTTTCAAACTTGATCAAGTCTAAAGTATTTAATGCTAAAAGTAAAAGTATACACAAATCAATAATAATACAAATCTTATTGTTGATGACATTTTGACGACAGAATTATGATTCTGAATTTATATACTATATATATATAACAATCCAAATTAACAAGAAGAAGAAGGCAACGTTTTCCAAAACAATACATTATTACGTAGGTGAGAATTAATCACTGATTAATTGTAGCTAGTTGTTAGTGGAGATAGGCCTCTATACTTTTTTTCTCAACCACGAGTTTCTACACACACACAAATACTATTCATAAGGTTTTTTATTCTACACACATGACATGTGATTGTCAAGTATTTTTTTCGACACAGCCATCCTGTGCAAAAATCCACCCATGCATCTAACAATATAATATATTTATGTTCTTATTTTACCATTTCGCTGTCAGGAGATGGACACAAAAAATACATAATAATATTAAAAGAAAAAGATGTCAACTTATTTTTTCCGATTAAAACATTTTTTTATTCTAATGATTAAGCTATGTGATAATGTACAACAATGTTTTTTGTAAAAGCTATCATGATGTAAAGTAATTTGCCGAAAAAAGCTTGTTTTGTCCAAAATGTATCATTATGTATTATTGATGTATGTTTTAGTTGCATTACAAGCATGCTTGCATGATCCAAATTGAAACTCTCCCAGTGTCAAATATTATTTAATTATGATTTCCCTGTTTGTCGAAGGAAACAAAACGAGCTATTCGGTATTTATCTCTAAATTATAATGTCCGAATTATTTGAGATGGTATTCGATGTGTTACATAATTATTATATGTAAAAATGGGCAATACGAGTTAAAATATTTGATGAGGACACATGATTGTAAGACTTAAATAATATGAAGATAGTTTTAATTATTAATCATGATTGGGAATTCTTTTTAACAAAATATTTGGCATAGTGAAAAATTTGAGTAAACCTTATTCGATACACATTAAGATTGTGTAATAATTATGATAACGCTGTCGTAGCTAATGCCTGGAATGTTTTTTCTGTGAGAGTTATAATTGAGGCCCTCAATATGATGGTTAAGCATTATTTATCTAAGATGATGATGAGGCATTTCTCTGTCTGTCTGTTTTTAAATGTTGTCATCGTGTATACATGAAATGATAAATTAACGGAGAGTATCTGTTGTAAATTGTAAGTATATGTTTAACTCCTACGTTCATGGCTCATATTGACTGTTTAGTGTACGAAAATTTCGACATGATATACTACAATTGATATGTTAAGTGCCGCCGTCAAAAGAATTCCTATTAGATGATGACAAAAAAAAGAGAGAGAGAATCTTTGTTGTTGAAAGCTCACGAACTGATATAATGTGTAATATGAGGACAGTCAATACACAACTATATTATCTATAGAATATGTGTCTCATATTATTAATTATCAAACTTATATCTATGTATTAGAAATTCACAATAACGTAATGTCTATTTCACACACACACACAATCCAAATAAATGAAATGAAGCAATATAAAACCTTAGTTTGCAATAAAGAAGGTTTCAAGCGACGAATCCTCCTTATTCCCTATATTTAAAAATGAATGAATACGTATAATATTAAATTGGACACTGGGTGGTGTGTGTATGTAAGATAGATACAATACACTGTTAAAAATATTTGTGTGTACAAGAGGAACAATGCATAACTTGTTTTTTTGATTATTATTTACTGAAAAAAAATCTCCTCAACTGAAATTATGACTGGCTGTTAGTAAAAGCACTGTCTTGACCACTTAATTTTTGTGTTGCCATTGACGGTCCTTTTATTTAAAAAAATTATTGCCCTGTCAAGTATAATAAGTACTTCCTTCCTATATAAAATTATGCTTCCAACTTTTCTCTTTTTGTTAAAGAAAAAAATGGATGGAGGAAGTGCTCAATGCAATAAATTTGATGCATTTATGACGGGAGAAAGTCGGAAATCTTCTAAAAATAAATGAAGTTACAATTCAATGTTAATCCTACACACACAGAACAAACTTCTTAATTATTATTGTAGTTTTAAGATTTTTTGAACGACGACTTTGAAGAGAGTATCATTGACTGGTGCTGTTCTACATAAAAAGTACTAAATAACCCCAGTCGTATAATAGGTATTTTAAAAAAATAATCTTGTATTGGCCTTGGCCTATGATGAAAACTAAAGCTAATGAAATAAGTAATTTAATAATTATTTGAAAAATGAAGAGATGACGATGATGCCTGCATGAACAAATAAAATTTCGATAAAAGTAACGATATTATAAGATAGGAGGTGAACTACTAATACATATAGGGACGGCGACAAATTTGATTGATATGCTATGAAAGAAAGTATTTAAGAACACAGCTTATTAGTCTTTTAGAGACGACATACACCAATTTTTTTGTTGTTACTATACAAAGCTTTAGGTCTAGCCAACAACTTTAATACCTGTATATCTACGTGCTTACATTGTGTGTGTAGAGAGATACATTACTACATTTGAATTTTAGTATATATTTTTGTTTTTAATAATATGAAAAATTGTGAAATGTATTATTTTATACGATACATTATGAGTGAAGAATATATCATATACAACACACACACAAACTACTATTACGTAGGAATTCTAAAATGTTGTTACAATAAGTACTATTGACTGCACGTTCAGTTGAAATCAACATTAAATACCTAAAATGCATTAAATATTTACAAAAGAGCACACAGAAATATCATTAAATACACATAAAAAATAAAGCGTTTTTAAAACTTACAATGCCGTCAAAATCCCAGCCATTCTTTTTATGCATAGCAAGTACCGTGTAATATGTACTACAGTTTTTTAGTTAAAAAAGATAAACTACAATATAATTACTTATGAGTTGTTACACAAATTCAATACACAGTTATTAAATCATAAAATTTAGAATTCAAAATCGAAATCAAAATGAGTATTATACATATTATACAAAAAGAAAAAGAGGGAGTCGCCTGTAAACGATTTGCGAATTAAATGTGACTAATGCAGCTCGGGGGAGGATGAGAAGAATGCGAATTTTTACCATATGATAATTTGACAAAAAAGAGTCTCTTTCTTATATAAATCGTTTTAGGTTTTGTTAATTAATCTAATGATAATTATTATAAATTGTACATTATTAAAAATAGATTTTTGTGAGACCATATATACCTGTGTAAACTTTAAATCCTACAAAACTTGCATAATTTTATTATAAGTACTAAGTGAATGATGATAGATGGAAATTCCTAAACAAAGTTCTGTCTACAACGGAAAAAAAGAGAAAAATGAACGAATTTTGTTATTTAATACTATGATAATGAATACATAATAGGTGTTGATAATTATTCTATATATATATAGATAAATATATATATTATATCCATGTTACGTGCATTATTTAAATTAAATTGTGCTAAATATTTACTTATAGGTATTATTATTATATGTTGGTCAACTTATATTGGCTTTGTAGAGACCATTCTAGGTTCAACCTAGTAGGTTAGTATTTTAGAATTTGCTCATATAATAATAAATAAAATATTATTGTATGGCTCATTTCTAAACATTGTACTGGACAAATAAAAACAAAAAGAGATATCTACAAAAAAAAAGTTGAACGACTTTCTCTTCACTTGTCTTATGATCCCCCAATCAAACGAACTTGCATAACTAAACTCACACACAAATTTGACCTCTCACTTTTGGGTGGTTCTTGGGGTCAGTAGCTAGCACGAATGCTGTCGCACATCATATTTTGCGATGTCGTAAACATCATCCCCCATATAGAACCGTTTCCAACCTAATTAAAGGAAGGAAGAAGGTATCATTAACCGAAGGCGTTGTCAAATTTTTTTCGAATTTGTTGTCTCAAAGGCTCAACCCACAAACGGCATCCTCCAATTTCAACATTCAATTTTGATGAATTTTGGTCCAAATACCTGAACATGGTTGCGATACAGTGTGGAAACAATGAACGTCTCTTGTCTTATGTGAAGAAATGATTGGGTCAACATAGTTACGTTGAAATTAGTTAACGCTACTTCCTGTCAGAAAAAAAAGAAATCTGTGGCTGTGTGTGTGTGTGTGGATCAAGTACTTTAGTGCAAAAAGTTAATGAGTGTTAGTGTGTGTAGTAAAGGATGTTGGGGAACAAAAAGACTTTCCTTAAAAAGTAGCAACATTCGTAAGTTACAAGAGCTTTGTGACGGACCAAGAGTCATTCAAGTTTGCAGGTCAGTGACCTTTTTTAAATGTGATATTCACAAACTAATTTCAAAATTTTTTACAATTTTTTTATCGTACACAAAGCCTTTGTGACAAAGGTACATTGTTTCAATCAGGTGTACACATTATAATATTATGTGGCTTTTTAATTTGTTGTATTATTATTATTTTGATGTGGAAGTAGTTACAAAGCGGTAATTGTTTGAATACAATTTAATATATTTCTGTTACAGGCTGGATTCTGGAACTTGCAGCAGGTCAAGTTAAATTATTATTATTATTAAGTCTTTCTTCCATTCTGTAAAAAATGGACATTGGAAATGATGATATTGACTGGACACCCTTCTCTCTCACGCACGTTGAGTATCCTAAAGGTACTTATTTGTGTACTTTTATTGGTAATAGTAAACAATGTTGACTTATTACTCTCATGTTTCAAATACATTGTATTTTGTGAATAGGTGATTTCATAGGGAAAATATTGGCAATTTCAAGCCTTATGCCCATGGCCATTATAGCTGGGTTCATCACTTTAATAATGTTTCGAAGAGATCTTCATACCGTAAGTTTAAATGACTATTTTGTTAAACATTTGATTTTGATCATCAAAAATTTTGGTGTTTTGTGAACCTCATTACTTGTAGTGACACACACATTTCTGTACCCATTCTTGATGAACAAAATTACAAGATATAAATAATGTAGATAATTACTTACATGTTGTTAGTTTACAACAAATACAAGATTCACCATAAGTAATCGTAGAATTGTATATGGCACAGACAATATCAGGATAATTAATAACTTATTTTTGTGCTTCACCGATGGGATTTTCCTTTTGACTTTCAGATAACATTTTTTATTGGTCTTCTACTCAACGAGCTATTAAACATGATTCTGAAGTACACGATTAAAGAGTCTAGGCCTATGCATCGAAATGTTCAGTACACCGAATTTGGGATGCCTTCTTCTCACTCACAACTGATGTGGTTTTTCGCTATGTACTCGGTTTATTTCACGCTATTTAGGTGATTATGTAGATTTGTAGCAAGCAACATCAAAACTGTTGTTGTAGAACAATGATGGATAATATCCAACAAATAGCCTTTTTTCTAAAAAAAAATAACATACACATTTTTGCTCTCAGTTTTATAATATAAAAATTTGCTTACAACACGGGAAAGTGATTGTATCTCAATTCAAATCATTCAACCAATGTTGTATAAAATAATTTAAGGGGAATACCAGGTTTTGAAATCGTTTAACTACATTGTTCTATTTATTGTTATGACTTGCAGGCTTCATCAATATCCAAAAGGTAAAGGACTCAGCACGATTATCCAAAAACTTGGGATAATTTTAACAGTCCTTCTTGTGGCTTCATGTGTAGCCTACAGCAGGTAAAAACGGCATTACTTTATTATTAACACTGAAAAGTATTTTATTCTACTATGCTAACTGTCTTTAACTAACTAACTTTAAATGTGTATTTTTTATTTTTGTTCCAAATAGGATCTATCTCATGTATCATACATGGTCTCAGATATTTTGGGGAGCTGTCATGGGCTCTTTATTTGCTACAGCTTGGTTTGCTATCACTCAAATTGTTTTCACACCGCGATTCCATGATATTACCACTTGGTAAGTTACATTACATGGCCTCCAACTTGTATATTTTGTTCAATGTTACAGTATTAATAATTATTTTTATTCTTAGGCCTATCAGTGAATTTCTACTACTGAGAGATACTACTTTGATACCAAATATCTTGTGGTTCGAGTACACAAATTCACGACAAGAGTCCAGAGCCAGAGCAAGAAAGTTGGTATCTATGAAGTCTCAATGACCTTTGTTTTGTCTTCCATCCTCGTCGTTGTTTGCAATGTTTATAATCTCTTGTGAATGATTAAGGTGAACTTGTTGTTGCGTTTAATATGAATATGTATGTTACACCCCTACGACCTGGAGTAGAGGGAGAATAATATAAAAAAGAAAATGAGATATCAAAGACATTAATAATTATATGGACCATACCGGTAATGAAATTTAAATATATAAGGAGTATACCACAGTGGCCGTGGAGCTGTATTTAACTAAAATATGTAAGTATTCTTAACATTTTTATATAAACATTGTTAAAAAAAATATTAAAGCAACATATTTTTCTAAAAACAAACAAATTTGAAAGATCGACTTTGGTTTTTATTTTATCATTTTTTTAGAATTTCCTTCTTTTAAAATTCATCCACAACAACATATTACAGACATATTATGTCAATGAAACATAATAGCTTTACTTCATCTTTTATTATATATTCATACCGAGAAAAAACAGGAGAAATAGACAAAATAATACATATAACAATTGAAAGTGATTTAAATTTTTTTAATAGAGTACAACATTAAAATTGTAAATACTCTCAGTACTACTGGAGGAGGCAGTAGTAGAACGGACACAAACGGAACACTGGTTCCAAAATGATACATCTCCATTTAAAACGTGTTACCTTTTTGGAGGCCATTAGTTAAAAGACGTACTAAAAAATCGAGACAATGAAGAAATTATAAGTGAAATTAAATAAATTTGAAGAATTTTTGTATAATATATATATTAGTGTATATATAAAAAAGAACAGTATTATTTATTGTTATGAAGCACTAGACTATTTTAATTTATTTTTACAATTTCACCAATCATCCTCACCCACCACCACAACCACCACCAGGAAATATTTATCTTCTACATATATAAAGTACTCACTGAATAAGATTTATCTCCCAACTTTCTTGACGCCGAGGTTGCAAGAACTTGGCTTCTCATACTAAGAAATTCCGTTTTGCCAATGATTTGTTGATAGGGTGAAACAGCGTGAACACCCATTACTACATGTCCTAACTTAGAGTCCAATTTTGCATCTAAACGAGCATTACGGATCAAATTGACAATCCATCTCTCTGCCTTGTCTGGATTCATGTCCAATTTCTCAGCCAACATTCTACGACATATTGTACAACAACAAATTATTTATGTATACCGTAAGTACCTCCTTTTCCTTTCTGTAAGTTTTATGGGCAAAAGATGTAAGCTTACCCGATACTAATGCACTGATGTATTCTGCAAAATGTTTCAAAGATCATGAGTCGAGCATGTTCCATGAATAACTCGTAACAGTTGACGAGGAAAAAATCATTGGTGAGAACAATCTCGCACTCTTTCAATTTCTTTTGAGCTCCATCAAAATCAAAGTTTACATGAAGACACTCGATAAACTCGGTAATTGGGTCTTTATAGTTGTATGACTCCTAAAATTTTTTTAAAAAAATGATATATCAAATTATGCAGTGTAAGTACAAAAGAGGAAAAAATTATTTACACATTATGTCAGTTGTATGATACAACTTGTATCACTGACTTACCTGTTGGATAACTTGAATCAATTCTTTCATTGCACTGGAATGACGACTATGCTTGCTGATAATTACAGTTGTGGCCCAATACCGTAAAATATGAGGACATGTCGTTTGGATAACATTTAAATATTTTGCATTATTCGACAGCAAGTCCAAAAGAAGGTCCCATCCTTTTGCATGATTGAAGTAGAGGTACAAACCCCAGTGTAGAAGCCAAGTTCTTTGCTGCAGAGTCTATAGAAACCCAAATTCATCATCACAATTAAATTATCGTACTATTTTCCAATAATTGAACTGTTTTTAAATTTGAGCAAAAAATTTTGATGTTTTACCTGGAGAGAGTTTCTGAAAGGATCCTCATCAATAAAATTTTTAAGCTTTTCCTGCAAGATAAATAAAATAATGTTAATTGTTTTCATATAATAATATCAATATACCTGTGTGATTCTTTACTACATTCCTGTACGCAAATATACTAACCCAATGAAACTGTTAAGAAAAGATTGAGTACTTACGAAATCTTCAACACCGTAATCCCATTGATGGAGTAAAATGTTACAAGCCAACTTTCCCCACAGGCCACTCAAGTAATTCTGAAAAAATAATTTTCATATTTAGACAAGAATGTACAAAAAAATTTTTCCTCCTCTCCCAACGTTAGTTAGTTAATATAAAACGGGAAATGAAAGTAAATTATTTTCTGTTTACTTTGTCAGTTGACGGGACCAATTCATTGTGTAAATTCAAATATTGAGATGCTGTTGAGTAGTCTCCGCAGTCATAATACAACTTGGCATAGTCATAAATCGAGTCAATCATTTCTGTTTTGAACTATACACAGATAGAGAGAGATACACTTAGAATGCAGATTATCAAATCAATATATTTTATGCATTTTTACAGCTGCTGTTGTACTTACATCATGATTTTTCACAAGATACTCCACCAATTGACGATAATCACGAGAATTAGAAATTTGTTCCTGTAAAATGAAGAAACAAGAGAAAATGTTACTAGTCCTCCACATGTGAACAATTTGTAAAAATATAAAAAAACATTAAACTTACCGGTAGATCACTACTCTCCAAAATAGCAGTGATGGCTCTGGAACTTTCTTGAACAGCTTTGTATTCCTCGACAACAACCACACGTTTGTCCAAAAATTTCTACAATAATAACAAAATCCTTGAATTGTTTCTCATCAAATATCCAACCAAAATTCCAGTCATAATTTTTTACCTGTGGAACTTCATCATTAGGGTGAAGCTTCTTGAAAACATCAATAACGTAATCCATCATTTTTGTTTCACTCAAGAGATTCAGCTTACTCGTCAATACTTCCTGAGTGTTGTAAATCTGAAAAAGAAGAAAAGGGAGAAAACATTAATAAAATTTGATGTATCCCAGATTTGTCAAAATTTATAACTTCTTTTTTTGGACTTACATTTTGAGCTGCTAAAAACTCCAGGAGGGGAGCGACCAAATGTCGGTCCAGGTATTGACCAATCTTATTCGTCAAGTCGTACTGTGCCATAATTGTATCAAAATTTGATGACAAATTAAATAAATACTAAAAAGCTGTCCGGCTTTCGGCAAGTCGATTTTTTGAAAAATGGTGGGAATTGATGTTAGTGATGGGACACAGAGGGCATGAAACTTTACTTTTCCGTATAGGGACTTCAAAAAAATAAATAAAATGGTAAAAACACTAATAAATACTTCACTGTTATGTGTTTTGTCCAGAATGTTTTTTCTGTACACATCCTGTGACTGAAATTCCATACCCAACAACAAATGTGCTACATAACAAGGGACACACTAAGTAATTAAGTCGAGTTGTCCATATACATTGTCAGCATCATTTGTTGCGTACTAATAGTTTGTGGAGAACATGAGACGAAAATATTGAGAGCTTTGGGTATTTAAGAAGTTTATGATCTCAGATGAGAGAGAAGCCGACAGAGAAAAGGAACCCTTTTGACCCCTTCCTCCTCCTCTTCTTCTGAAGGGACATGGTAAAGTGACTGATGTATTTCCAACACATTGTCATCATACTCGTCAATAATGATCCAGAGCCAACCAAGAAAAAACGAACAAATTTCATATTATGATTATGACATGACTGCCTCTTCCACAGACACACACACACACACATAACAGCAAAGCAATTTCTCCTCACAAATATTTTTTAGAGAGTCGCCAACTTTCAACCACACTTGCTCTCCATTACTTATAATGAGAATTCGTTTCAATTTCCCCTGCCTGTCCCTTTCATCTTTCATTCTTTCAACAACAAGAAGAAACACACTCCTCTCTGGAACACAAATTCATTTACATGGAACTGACACACACATGGAACAAGAAAATCTCATTTTCATTTTAAGTAAACAATGACATGTTGTTGGGTCAGCTTGGAACGGTCCGTGGCAGTGACTGTCTCCTTTGTTCATTCATTCTCAACTGTCCTTTTAGTGTACAAGTATTACTTTCCATACATTGTAAGTACACAGTATACAACACACATGTATTTTCTGTTTTTTTCATACAAAATTTGAGGAAAATCTTCAGAATAATTAAAATTTACAAGACTTACATTCAAAACTTTCAACCATTTACTTACTATGTACGGAGGAACTGGAAAAATTCCCTTCAAACCCACAAAAAATTGAAAAATTGAATTTTTCCAAACTATAAAGATATTGAAAGATTTTGCTCTTCAACTTGTTTTTGCTAAATATCCATATATGCCCAAGATACTAGTAAGTCTGTTATATTGAAGAGTAAAGTGTAGATTGTTACAATAACCCTGAGGAGGCAGAAGAGGATGAGGAGAATCCGTATGAATGAAGCTAAAGGTTAGAATCTTGAATAAATGAAATTCTTTCAGTCACACATTCCAGAGCAAGGAATCTTTCAGTAAGTAACAAGGAACCAAAATAACAATGAACATCATCTCTCTTCTGTGTGTGTGTACAGATATGTGTGTGTGTGTCGACCTGTCAGGTTGTGTGAGCACTTGTTTCTATCCCCAGGCCAACATCATGGTGTTTTCGTTGTAATGTTACACACACTCACAGTCCACAATCAATAGAGTACAGGTATGGTCTGCGTGGGTAGTTGATCTCATCCTGGCACACATTCGTCATTTTCTCCCTTCATAATCGAAAAAGTAATACGAGTATACAACATACTTTCAATCCACACACACACGCAGTGTTACAATAATGTAATAGGCTACATTCATGTCAAGCAATACTTGAACCACCACCACCATATCAACTTTTGTGACACATCCTCAACTTGGTTATTTGTCACATCCACAACAAGGAGGAAGAAAGATAAAGTTTAAAATGTCATTGCACAGTGTAACACGACAATAACATCAGAGTTTCATCTTTGGTCCTCATTCTCCATATGATATAATATGTCAACTGATTTTGAACCATTTTTTTTTCAATTGAACTTTAAACTGATAACACATTTCGTACTTGGAGAGAGACTCTCTCTCTGAGAGAGATGAATTCATCTCTATGAAATTCCTTTGGAAATTACTTTGTACCATCAACTAATTCTACTAACTACTTGATCTACTAAACACAATGATTGAGACCAAATAACATTTTTTTCAAATTGAGTTTGATGACGGTGAAACTTCAACCTGTGTCAAATCAAATTTGGATATTGGATACAAAATATTGTAGCCAAATGGGAATTTTCATGTTTTTTGTGTAAAAAATCCATACAAAAATTAGTCTAGGATCAAAGAGAACTGTGTACTCATTTGTGTATTGTATTACTAAAAGAAATAAAATACACAAGACTAGGAGAGTCGTATTTAAAGAGGACACTCTTTAAATGCAGTTTCTGTAAGTTCACAGCTTACAATTAGTTCAGGAAGACAAATGACAAGGCAGTGCAAGAGAGAGGGAGAGAGATGCAGAAAATAGAGTCAGACAGATCACTCATGATTACATACTTCGTGTAAGGTATACAAGTTGAAGGTTTTTAAATACGAACAACTTTATATAAGCCCCATAAACACTGTAGAAAAATCTTATATTACAATGTATCATTTTTGGTAGTACATAAATAGTAGTAAGATGGAATCAACATGAGAGCCATAAGGCTGGGGCGTGCCGACCAAAATAATATTGAATTGTAGATACTTGTACATAAGAGAATGGGTTTTCCCCGGTGTTTCAATTTTTTCATATGTATTTCAATAGTCAATGTTGCTCATGGTACATACTTGTAAGTACTTTACTATGAGTAATACTGCTCAAGAGAGAGAATCAGTCACAACATCTTTATGAGTCTGTATAAGTAGATATTGGGAAGGGAGATACTGTATAGGACAGTAGACAATGTAAATGGTGTACCGTTTGCATACGGGTATTATTATTAAATGGCGTGAAGATGGCTTGGGCCAAACACATTACGATTGGGTGCAGTCACTCCAAAAAAAGTCAGGGAGTCAAACGGAGGAGGGAGGGATACACTTGGTCGTATTAGAAACACACAAGAGGATAAACATCAGCAAAAGTAAGCATGTGTCCCCCCGCCAGAATGAAAATCCGTTAAAAATTTTCATGGCAGATGTAAGAGAGACGGACCAGGGAGAAACAGGTGCTTTAAAACATCCTGCCTCTGTATTCCCCATTAACTACATACACAGTTGTCTTTTCACTTTTAAAGTACATCACACACAACTTTTCCCATGTACTTTAAGTTTATGTAGGTACATTAGGAGTCAGTACACACTGTAGTGTACTAACTATTGTGTACAAGTAGAGTACATTGTACATTACAAAAAAGAGAGAAAGAGAGAAATTATTTTTATTTTATGCACAAAACACAGTCAAGTAAAGTGTGTGTAAATATTAAGTAGGATGACTATTTGCGTCTAAAGCGATATATTTCTATACATCAAAATAATAATGAGAGAGGAGGGGGGAGGGAGTTGAGACAGGTACACTTTCACCTTTGTTCCTTTTCCCCCTCATTATATTTCAAGTCATTCATGAAGAGAAGGAGGACGAATATAGTCCTGTATTTCATTTCCTCACTTTGACCAGAACCAGTTGTGTGTCCAATAAATAATACCATAGTCGTAAAAAAGAGATCGTTCCAGGGTACAAAGTGGGGAATGAATCCATTGTACAATTAATGTATTGACAATTTGATATTTTAATTTTCCCAAATCATAATCCTCATACACCAAAGTTTATTATTATATAGTAACAAATAAATTGTCATTCAGTATAAAACAAACGTGTGTCGACATCAAATCTGGAAAAACATTTTGTGAAGGAGACTTACTTGGTTATTTTTGCCTGTCCTTTCGCTTTACACTTTCAACATCCGTGTGAATGTATGAATGTAAATGATGAAGGTCAGGAGAAATGTACAACTTCTGTTTTACATTATAGTAAACTAATTAAATGTCCAAAGTACAAGTAGGTATGTATTATTTTTTTTTATATTTGAATAAGAATTCATTTACGACCGGTTTTCAAAATTCTAAACCCATCCTTATTTTTTCAGTGAGATTTTAAACGACACTCAACCAATCTTAAATATGGGGAAGTGAGAGTGAGAGTGGGACAAAACTGGAATGAGCCCCAGGAAATAAGGGAAGAACATTTAAATAACAAAAAATACACACACACCAAAAGAAAAAGAAGGGCTACCTATTTAAGTATGTACACTGTACAGTAGACATTCAGAGACTGGATGAAAAGCCGAGAGAGATACCTACAGTCCAGCCTAAATTAGTCGCCTTTTCCCATTTCCTTTTGAAGGAGTCCAGAGGATTGTGCTGAAGCGTAATATAAATTAATTTGTTGTATAGCTTTATGTTAATTTATTCATGTACAATCTAAAGATATATTTTTATGACAAAAACTACGATTATTTATATAAGGATCGTAAAATGTGCAAGCTGTATTTACATGGAAAGTCTATTCAACTGCTCAAGTAATAAAATTGTTTTTTTGTCTCTCTCTCTCTCCCTTCTTTCTCAAAACCCAAGTCCCCCAGGGAATGTGTACTTATAATATAAAGTAAATTCAATGAAATCATTTACATTTTTGCCATTATACTCAAAGATAAATGAAAAATCCTATGGGCACATGATATCCTAGCACCAAAAATGTTGAGGAACAAAAAGAATCTTCCTCGTCATTACTACACAAACAGACACACACACACACGATGAAGAAACAAGAGGGCCTTTGAGTTTTGAGACCCCTTAGGTTCTTGTTCTTGTCCCTTGGACTCGAGACCCTATGATTGTACCATCTCCTATTATTTATTTCACTTTCATCTCCGCCTCTAATAAAAACGAAGAAATGGGACAAATGAAAAATCCGGTTTTCTCCCTCAATCTTATTATTTATTTCCTATTTTAAAAGGATGAAATCTTGTTACTCCTCTTGGATAATATGAAGGGAACTGGCTCTTTTTGCATCTAATTATTTTTGCACATGTTTAACACACACAAAGGGTGTTTTTGGATTGGATACACGATTCCCAGTTTCCCGTTTACTTTCTTTCCCCTTACTCCATGTACTTATGTAATATTTACTATACACTGTGTAGTACACAGTCGTCTCTCTAATCTCATAAAATCTAATCTAACCATCTTTTTTTAAAAAACTAAATGTAATTAAACAAAGTATCCTTCCGGAGAAAAGAAATCATGGTATAATGGTATTTTGTGAGGGAAGATTACAATTTACCCAACACAGAACAGACAGGCGGTGGAAGTGAGGGTGGTAAAAATAGTACAGGATTAGTCACCCTATGTGTCTTTGTGTGTGTACAAGAGAAAGAGAGAGAGAGAAGGAAGCAGGTACTGTGTGTGTTCTATGATATATTCACTATTCTTTTACCATACTGAAACTATAATAATAACTCTTCTTGTAGTCTCTGTACCACACACACACACACACACTTGTTTTCTATCCGTGTCGGTTATGACTTGACAAACGGTGTTCGTTTGTTATTCAACTGAGTGTTTAATAATTTCCAGTACGAATTTATAGTGTGACAGCGGCAGGAAGAATAATAAAAGAAGAAGAAAAAATCTAGGACAAAATTAGGACAAGTATTATTATATTTTTCCAAGTTTTCCTATATTTTTCTTGTTGTACCCTTTAACAGCTCACACACACACACTCTCTCTCTCTTGTATATCTATTGGATGTAAATATTTCAGATGCAGATTCCGATGATCCACATACACAAGTACTTTACAGAGAGGAGGAAACGGGTAGAATGATGAAAGGGGTTTTTTAGTATGTCTCCATATTGCTTATGAGGGGTTTTGAATAGAATGTGTATTATTAAACTACATGTGTATTGCGAGGTTTCTGTCTCTCTCTCACTCTGGTTGAGGAGAGGAAAGAAAATCAAACAAAGGGCAGGGGAGATGATGACCCATTTCACTTTTCTTAGCTACTTACTCATGTGTGTAAGAAAACAACTCTACACTACTATATTTGGTTTCATGAGGGCTCCCTTTACTACCTACAATAATAATATGTACAAGTCCTATTTGGTCTGGTTTAAAATATACACATGAAAGTGACAACACCATGTTCCTCTTCACTCAGGTTCAACACTCCTGCCTGTCTTCGTATACTATTCATGTCATAATTCATAGGGTGTGTATTGTTGCCCTATATCTCATCTCTGTCCATTATCATGATTGTGAGAGTACTTCCCCTGCGTAGGTCAAGGATTGTTGTCATAAAAAATCCTTCGGATCATCTTACACAGGTTAACAATGGAAGAAGGTTTACATGTACAGAGTTTTTGTTTTGTTCGTTCAATCATTCTGTATTAATTATGTTCAGGCAATTGTTGTTGTGATCAGAGAACAAATTAGGATTTTTTTGGAATCTAGATATGCAGGGTTCCAGAACAATGACCTTAATTTAATAAGAAAAAATATTTTGAATTTTGTCCACCGTCTTATATTGATAAGGCTGACCTTTGTTGAAGAATTCGGAGCTAAAATTCTTTGTCCTGGAAAAACAAAATTTAAAAAGTCACTTGAAAATGACACAGGTTATATGAATCTCCAAATCCTCTAATATAATATCACTTTTCACATTCCTTAAAAAATATCTTATACTTGTATTGTATGAAAATTGGGTTATCATATTTAAAATACGTAAGTACAAGAAGAATTTTTTTTGATCAAGGTGAAATTTCACATGTCAAAGTCCACAATGGAAATGGAAACGTGTTGAGGATAAATATGAACACAGAAAAAGTATAAAAGTGAGAGATATTTGAGACTCGTCACTAGGGAAAAAAAGCCTTGTCAACTTTTTTATATTTTGGGGAAATGTGATTGTGAACCCTTCGATTTGAGGGAACTGTGAAAAATTCCACATTCATGTAATCATACGGTGGAAGAAATTTGTTCAATAATACTCCAACTACAAACAGAGATAGTGAGAGATTGGAGAGGGAGAGAAGTGGCGATGGATACTACTAGATGTGTATTTTTGGATTTTTTTCTCTCTCTCTCTCTCTAAAAACTATTCTATTCTACAATAAGGCTGGAAAAGGATACGAGTGGAGATCATAAAGGAACATATACGAAGTGGGTCAAAATGTCTATTCTATTACTTCTCTCTCTTTCAAAAAATGAGTAAATTGAGATTTTTTACAAGGACTATTGTGAGAACTTAACCTTTTTTCTGATGAAATTGACTACTCTTATTTTTTGTCTCGGTTAATCTTCTCCAATCTTTCTATTGGGGTGAAAACTGAAAAGGAGTAACTTATGTCTAGTCACTTGGCCCGATATGTGTGTGACAATGTGTGTGTATTTATGTACTTCTTTAGGTTAGGTTGTCAATAACAGTGGTCTGGCTACCTTCCTACATTGTTAAGTATTTATGTACATGTTACTTTTTCTAGTGTACCTTCATTTCTACAAACTTATGGTCACTTTGTGTGTGTACCTATACATCTATTTAAGGTAAGTACCTGTTTTATGAGATCTCCTAAACACCTTTTTCTTCAATTTCCCTTCATCCACATGTATGTACATACTAGTTACGGGGGAACTTGCTATTAGGAACTATTAAATGCATGATATTACACGGGTTGACAAAAATAATATAACCAATTTAGTTGTACTACATTGTACGTCATGAACTATTCACTTATCATGTGAGATACTAGTATAATATAAATTTCTCATGTCAGTCTAAATCAGAATTAACTAGTGTCAAAAAACTGGAAACATGTACCTTTGTATACTAATTAATTGGAATATGAACAATGGACATGTTTTCAGTTCAAATTGTTCTTGTTGTATCGTAAGAGAACGTGCCAATAAATTCATATATATGTATAATATTAACTATAAAGGATTACACCTTTGTTGAGGAATTTTTCTATAGATATTGTACTTGCGGGTATAATTTATAACCAAATTATTTGTACTGTTGGTGACAGGATGGGAAGATCACCTCAAAGGTGATGTATAATCCCTATACATTTAAGATATGATCCTCAAACTCTTTTTTTTACATCTTGTTCCGTTTGTCATGTAGAGATACAAGCTATAATTGTTTGTGGGTTTACTCATACTGTAAAGGCTGGTTTGCTGTTGTTGTTGCTGTTACAGCAATTATTCACAGTGATGAGAGTAACAAAGTGCCAGTATATCACGCAACAGACTACTTTTCCCCCTTTTATTTATCCTACAAAGAATAGAGTGAAACTTATCTGGACAATCGAAGAAGAGAGAGAGAGAGCGTTTAGTGTTTTTAACAGGTTTTCGATCCTATCTTGAAAAGATGTCCTCCTGTGATGAAGATTTTGTATTACCTCCTGCACAACATAAAATCCTTCTTCTTTTTTATTAGCGTATAGCTAGTACTGTCCAATGTGGTCTATGTGAGATGTATTAACCCAATACAGTTATAATGGGCCTATGGCATCTTCCCTTCCTCCTCCACTGAATTTTTTAAGTGACACTTTATAAAACTTACAAGATTAGACATATTCTTACTATATTATATTATATGGTGGTTGAAAGGAAGGCTTTTAATCTTGCCTGCTTACACCGAGTGTCTGAGGGGTCAGGTTCCAAATAAATGGTTGCCGCCGCCGTGTGGTGCGTTTGACCTGTAAACGTCTTTGATTGTTGATGGAGATTCTCTTTTGGAGAACCTTTTGTGTCTACACATTCTTTTTTTCATACCAACGTTGACAACTTTCTGCTGGTTGCAATTTTTCAATAGTCACCAAGAGAATGGGTAATGAAATGACGTGTGTGCTTTGTTGCTTTTTTCATTCGACCTACTCAAGAATGTTATCAACTTTTCATTTTGTAGAGAAAAAATTTTGAATTTCTCTGCGAGTATGCCTACTATTTCATACATCGAATAAATTATAAGAGATTATATTAATTTGATTGCTAACCTTTTACCAACAAAGTTGTCCGGATGCCAGCACTGTCTTTAGGGGGATTTATTTCAACTTTTATGGAATTAAAAAAATAATAAAAAAGAGACATTATATTATGATAATGAATAAGCATCTCAGGTAATATCAATTAATTACTACTACAATTTCAACATTTACATGCAGTTTATGTACTAATTTGTTATTTCTTCTGTGTAGTTGGTGTTGAGCAATGAACAATATCTTCTGGTAAAGGACTGTCATTGTCGATATCGATATCAGAGGAAATGTTACTGGAAGGTTGACAAACATTTTGATTGGCATTTGGAGACATAATCATAGCACCTATTTGAGGTTATGATTACAAAATGTTGTAAAATGACCTTTATAAAACTTTGAAATTGAAATGAAGGAACAAAGTTTACCTTGGAGTGACCAGGGTTGACAGCCACTTAAATCTTCTGATCTTATACTTGTCGCTGAATCATCAAATGAAAATTGGAGAGTCCGTAGTTTTTGAAGTGAGATATCCATTGGTTCACATTGATTCTGTAAATATTATTTGATAGTGTTTTATTGTCTTCATCAATAAATTAATGGATTTTAACAAAAAAAATTAAAATACCTCAGGATGATTATCAAGAAGACTTTGTTGATTTTCTATTCGAGAGTAAATACCCAAAGTTTCATCAGGTTTCTTATGGGGAGGACTGGGTAGAGGATTATTTTTGAAAAATGTGTAGCTGTTTGAAATAATATGAAGTCTAGTCATTAGTTTGACATCTTTTTGATATAAAAAATCATTTTTCAATCTGAAATTTCTCACCTATTCGCTTGAAAGTTAGCTTCAGTTGACTCGCTCAATTCTTCTGAATGTTGATGAGATGATGGTGAATCTTCAATATTGACTGGTTTCAATTTGGATATTTCATCAATTGACCAATCATACTGTAAAAATCGTACAATGTTTTCATAAAGTTGATTTGATAAGATTTACAAAAGTCACAAAATGCACACAACTTTCTGATAAAAAAGACTTACCACTGGCGGAGTAGTAGTCACATCAGACTTGAAAATGGAAGGACTCCAAATTGGTCGTCTAGACAGATTCAGTGCATCTTTATCAAACGGATTCACTTTCTTCTCATCTTCCTGTCAATGTCAATTACCAGGTACATTACACAATCATTATACTCAAAATCAACAATTTATTCAGAATAATTTTGTGTCAGCAGTCTTACCTTTAACGGTCGTTGTCGTTGTTTACTGGTATTCAGAAATCCACGAGGAGTTCCAGAGCCGCCAGGATGGTCCATATTTCTCTGGTAATGAAACCTGAGTGAACCGACAGCCGACCTTCTGGAAAGAAAAAAATTTTGAAAGCTGTTGAAAATTTTGAAAGCTGTTGGACGCGGACTAGGACACTTTGCCCCGGGCAAGGTGATAATTTGAAGACCCACTTGGAGTGAAAGTTAAAATTAACTTCTCCACAATTTCGTCATTATCATAGAACACAGGTTGAAATCCATCCACTTTTTGTCTTTCATTTTATACTAAATTGGGTCTTTAAAGCATGAATTAGTTCAGAATTAAAAGGATTTACGTTATTCAACGTCAAAAATAAATTATACGCCTTACTGGAATCGGTACACATGTTTTTACCTTTCATATCCGCATTTCCTCAATTTAAAACATCCTTTAAAAACTGAAGAAAAGTGTGCCCCATGTACTCGTACACTTCTGTATTTGTTTCCTGACTTGAATAGTTTATTATTGTACGCACAATATACATACAGGCAGTAACTGACAGGAAAAACAGAGTACACTTCCACCATAAATATTTGTGTGTAGGTATACCAACTTTTTTTCCCCAAGTCTCTTTCTGTTAACTAACAGAAATAAGGAATAGCAGCAGGTGTAATATGGGGGGAAGCCCTTCCACACACACACGTATGTGTATATCATAAAATGCTAGGTGGAAAATTATAGAGGCCTCAACACAAAAGCTAACGAATAAATGATCCCTATCTACACAGTACAGAGCAGGTTGTCTACTCTCCCGTCTCGATAAACACGTCACTTTGTCATTCTTTCGTGTCATTTGCATTAAGTATGGAAGTGCCACACACAAACACACACACACACACATGATTCACTTCCATCCCATTCAAACTTGTTCTTCCTACGGCCCAAACACACTCAGATATAGATGAACAAGAGTCGACACACAAAATGCCTGCAGTAGACAAACTAATAATAATATAATGCTATCATCTTCACAACCAAATGAAAAGATGAACACAAACAAATATCCTGCAGACACACACACCGTCCTACCAGTGTACCTTCATTTTCAATCTCAAACTACACATCATGACAACGACAACAACAAACAAACACACTCACACACACACACACAAATGTAGGATAACATGAATTTTCCTTCCATATCATTACGGAATAGAACATGGCAATAAAGTTACTCTATTTAAATTTCCAATTTTACAAGATATTTAAATTTCACACACACACACACACACGAATGTCTTTCCCTTTGTTGTTATTACTCCCCTCTCACATTTAACTATAAGTCCATGAGAAAGAAATGAAGTTTTTACCAAAAACTTATATATAGCCGTGTACAGCACGGCACACGGGTAGCTTCAAAGTTCGGTTCAAGTTGAAGAGGGGGAAAAAATTTTCACTTTTCTCTCTACACATTGTGTACTACCGTGTGTGTGTTGATGTTGTGGTATCGTAATGATGGATAGAGATAATTGTTGTGGGGGCACAGGTACTTTTGGCTTGTTGTGTTGTGTGTTGGCAGAGGCACCGGCCGGAAGCGCGCGAGAGTGTGTGTGTGTGTGTCCCAACTTCCCTGACACAGCACCTGTCATCTGGGTGCATGTGGTAGACGAAGAAGAAGTTTCAGTGAAACTTCCCTTCCGGTTTTTTCCCTCAATTGTTTTTCTGTTTTATTCCTGTCTCTCTCTCTCTCTCTTCATGGCAGTTCATGGTTAGGTGCCTAAATCGATCTGATGATAGAGAAAGAGCAGGCTGGACATGTGTACACATGCTATAATACCCTCCACCACACTCTCTACTACACAAGTACACAAGGGTCCTTAATGGGTTCCTAATGCAAAAATTATGACATACCTTCATTCCATCATTTAACGCTCTATCAATTCCCACCCCCTCTTCCCTCCTTCTCCTCCTCCGAAAGTTGGTGTAGGTAAACCACCATGTTGTTGTCGGCCTTACTTCCTTGTCGGCTGGAGAAACGCTTTTTGGACTGATACGGATAAAGAATAAGAGAGAGTGTGCTTTAAACACTTCCTCAATACCATATGTATACACAGGGGAAAGTAATACACATTACAATGTACAGTGTAGTCGTAGTGACTATCATTTGTACGGATGTGAATCCTTCAAAAAATTCTATGCATGCCATATTGGTAAATTAACGGTTTTGTTTTACATTTCTTCAAAACCATGTCTACATACAATTGGGAAGGATAGTGGGTTATGTATTATAGCCCACAGATTCTGAAAAAGTCATGTTCATGACAAAGAGTGAGTGTGGGTAATAATAATAGAAGGTTACAAAAAATTAGGACGGCGGGAATGGTGCTATTATCCTCAAGACACAACTTTAACTGAACACACACAAGCGAGAAGAGGTATTGAAACTGCGAACGTCATAATTTATCTATTAAGAGACAGCACAAAACTTGTGCTGTTGTTGTTCTTGTTCTTGTTGACAGAATTATTTTCCGAATCATCTCATCTCTACATGCGTCCCTTTCTCAACCCGGATGCACTAATGTGGATGAAATTGGGGAGAAGTGTTGTTGTTGTTTGTGTGGAAAAGCAAGTTAATCAAAAAAATATACATATGTATGTAAAGAGATACAAGGTTTTTATTTAATTTTTCCTAAATATTTCATATTCATGTCCTTGTCTCCATCTTATTTTTAATAATCCGTTTCACCAATGAATCAGTTGAAAAGAACAACAAGAGGGAGAGGGAGAGAGAGGGAGGAAAAGAAACTTTTTGAAGCTTGTCAATTAAATATAATTTTGAATATGATGGAATCCTTGTCTCCTATGGTTATTGTTAAAAAGATGAGAATGAGATGAGATGGAGAATAAGTAGAGAGCGAGAGGGTTAAAGGGAAAAAAAATATAATAAAAAAAAATTTTGAAGCTAAATTGTTATCTAAATGAGAGCTCGACAGCGTGTCAGAGAAAGACGTTTGTGACTCTAATGAGCCACAAACTAGGCGAATATGCCTCGTACTTCTTCTTCATTCTCCTCTCTCTCTCCCGAGAAGTTTGAACTGGTGAACTTGTACATCTAAGTGGAATCCACTTGATGACCTGTCCAAAATTTATCCATCCTCCTCCTCCTTCTTTTCTCTCTCATACTTTTGGTCCACCACCACAAGAACATGTGTGTGTGTACAGTGTATAATATAATATACACACACATTGGTGATTCCATTCATTAAATTATCATTACTTGTTGTTCTCTTCATTTCACCAGGAGCGTTGTAATAACTCAATCTGCAAATCAGCAAGGGAAGAAATCTGGGTCTGACCTTCACAAATTTCAAATGCACCTCTTGGCTCAATTTTTGAATTGCATTTTGTGTATTGCGGAACTGAGCTTTTTCCTTTTTCCCATCTCTCTCTCCCTGTCTCTCTCTCCGATTGTACATATTATGTGTACACGAACACACACACATGTGAGTTTTTTCATTGCCACTAGCACTTTTAATATACCAAATGTTGAAGTCTGACGTTCCTTTCCCCCTCTCTCCGCACATGTTCCCCTCTTATGATCAAATACACGTACACGTCTTATAAGAAGTGTATCATTCTCCAAACCATTTTGTAGGCATTCTGGGTTAAGGTGAAAAAATTCTCTTCATTATAAAGTCTTCCACACACATACAGACACACACACTGTACACACAATGGTGAAGGATGCAGAAATGAAAAAAATATGCAATACAACAAAGCGTGTGTGTTTACACGCATCATTCATTATATAGTACCTACTTTGTACACAATTTTTCCATTTGTTTGTTATGATAGGAAAAGGATTTGAACTTTTTTCAAGTGTTTAAAAGGAACACTCGTCAGACAGAGAGAGAGACAGAGAGAAAGAACAACTTGCCACAGCATACGGTTTGTTACCTGTGGGTCACACACAAAAAATAAAAGATTGATTCATGACTCCATTCTTCCCTGACTCTTATTCCTATCCATCCCATTGTCTGTTGAGGGAAAGACAGACACACACACACGAAGAGCAACCACGTGAGCTCTCAACATTTTAAAACTAGTCGAAGATACACGCAGACAGTTGAACGTTAACTTAATTTATATGAAAAGAGAATAAAAGTTGAAGGAGGAAGAGAGAGAGAGAAAAAAAAAGTTGGATCATATCGAGCAGGGCTATCAAAAGTCATAAAGTGGCTAAATAATGTTTGAAAATGGCTTGTGCCAATCTTTAAAGTTCAACTTGTTTATCTCTCCTACAGATGTATTTTACGCATATTATTTTTTGTACCTTTCTCTTTCAATACTTTTTTTTCTGCTAATGAAAGCTTGAACCTGAAAAAAACAAACAAATACACTCACACACGCACACGCACTCACTCATAAGTAACAGGACGTGAGGAATGGAGGCACATGTGTAAAATTGATGTGGATGACTTTGCTCTGTCTCTACTACTCTCTACCATCCATGTTAGTTAAAAGACAATGAGGATAATCTGGACTCATCATTTATCTACAAGTACATAAAACACAGTGGGGAGTTGATAATAGATAATATTACAGATTGTCTCAATAAGGTTTGCGAAGAGAGAAGTGCTATTAAAGGATCTCGAGCTCAACGTTCTCTCTCTGTGGATACACGGAAGGAATTCTCATTTCACATTTGTTTTTTGCTATAGGTTCATCTCATCCCATGTCCTCACCTCTCCCTCTTACACCCTGTCAGGCTAATCAGATTTAGATTCGTCCCGTACAAAAAAGAGAACACAAGAGAAAATTAGAGTGTGTGTGCAATCAGGTCTTCAAAGGTCTTCTCTAAGGTCACCTGCAACTCCAACCAGCAGCAAAAACAGTAGGAAGATTTAATTTAAACTGTACATTACTATTTGTTGAGAGAAGTTGGTTTATCCCAATAATTCTCAATTCTATTCGGTACACCATGCATCATTTTAATAAAGACTTGTCTTTTTTTCATATTTTGACTTGACTAAATGGTTGGAGACAAGGGAAAGAGAGATGAAATATCGAAATAAATTACGATCATCACCTTGCTCGAGAGTCTGTCTGTCTACCTGTGGTGTGTACATTTCGTACGCGTGTCTGTGCGTGTGTGTGTCTGTGTGGACTAGCCACCGATTTACGCTAAGACCTGGCTACGTATAAATCGTCTCGATGTGTACAAGTATGAAGAGATGGAGAGAGAGAGAGAGAGAGAGAGAAGAAAAAAGTGGCCTGATGGGTCATCCACATGTAGAAAAAAAGTGCGTCATACGCATCTCATCCTCCTCCTCATCTCTCTCTCTCTCATCCTTGCCATGTGCTATGGTGTGCTTCAAAAGCTGAGCAATCATTTCCTTCCTACTTATTAAACAATGTTAACATATGTACTTATACGCTCATCAACAAGCTTTTTGAAGAGAGAGAGAGAGAGAGATTCTCAAACTTGTTCAATCTTGATTCCTTGAAGAGTCTTGAAGAATTGCCGTCGTCTTTCTCTCTCTCTCTCTCGTCTTGTTGTTGTTTTTTTAATATACTTTACTCAATCAACACTTGCTATCCCATTAACCTATCCCATGTAAAATCCACATGGCTTTTTATTACGAAAAGAAATAAGAGAATGACCTTAACACATCTTTTTTCCTTAAAGGAAATTCATTAGGATTTTCAAATTATTGGAGTAGGGCAACGGAGAGGCTAGAAATAAAAACAATGTTTTGTGAAAAAACCCAAACTGTTGTGTGGCGTGTGTGAATATCTTCATAAAAGATATTAAACGACAGTATCATGTGTCAAATTGTTCTTTTTATTGGTTTGTTATCATTTCCAGGTTCTTCTCAACAAATTTTTTGGAGTAACAGCCGGGTCAAAAATATTTTTTAATCGTTGTTCAATTTCATTAAGGAAAGAACTGATGACTTTTAATGTGTTTTATTGAGTTGTTTTCTAGCCAGAAAAAGAATTGACGACATTATTTTTGTGTATAATTGAGAAAAAGTCAAAACCACACACACACGCACACAGAGAAAGGGAGAACCAGTCTTTTCTCTCTCTCTCTGACTCACCTGTGTCACTACTCACTAATGGTGAGGATATCATATTATGTTAATTGTGAAAAAACATGTGTGTTGTAGAGTTTCATTCCATGTCTGTCTGTTTCATTCCTCCTCTTCCTCTTCCATGGCAATGGCAATGGCAATCATCAAAGTCTCATTATCACTGAGGGAATTAACTTAAGGGCTTTCCCTCTCCTTCATTTTCCCTGTCCTTTTTTCCTTGATGACTTCAATTTGTACCAGATACATATTCACTATCCATACATTTGAGACTCGACTTTAAGTCCACATGTGTCTCTCTCTGTGTGGAGTATCTTTTCAAAAAAATTGTGACCTAGTATTGACATGAAGATGGACCATTTAAAAAAGTCACCACACACTCATTAATACAGATTATAGTCGACAATAAATAAAAGCAGGGGGGGGGATGAGTACACCAGTGCAAAAAAAATGTACGACCACATTAACCAAAAGTCAATTCTCATATGGAAAAAATGGAAAGAGAAAGACAGAGACAGGATGATGATGTACGTCACACACAAACACACACAATGCGTATCGACACATACAGACAGACAGACACACATATGGGAGAGTGAGAGAGAGGGGAGGGGATAGGATCTGTATATTGTACACACACACACTGCATTCTAGAGTAGAGGTTCACAAAAATAATGATTTAATGATGATGATGGGCCTCCTCTATCTCCATTTAATCAAGAGTGAATGTGATGAACTCCACCCTAATATTGCGGTTGATCTGAGTTTATCAAAGTCGTCATTTTTTCCTCCCGTGGCATCCTTGTTTAGTCACCAAATTAAGCCCCAGCCTGACTTCCAAACCTTCTAGTAACAAACATGACACATGGGTCTAACGGAGTTTCTATGTATATTTCAGAGACAGAGAGACAAGGAAAAACAAACCCCTTTATTAACCGTTCAAAAAGATTCCGAAGTGACAACACAAGGAACATGACCAACTTTTTTTTGACACATCACCACCACCCGTCTAATAATAAAAATAGAGAGAAAGAGAAGAGAAGAGAGGAAGAGAGCTAAAGCTCATATTATTTAATATAAATGTTGTTAACAAGACTTGTCGTTATGACTTGACTGGAACGTTATGACTGAGTCCCTTTATTGACTCTAACTTTCGGAAATTTGGAATTATTCCAATTTCAATCCATCCATCCCACTCACACACTCACACACACACATAAAATACAGACGACAGAGCAGCCAAAAGGCTGATACTGTAATTAGGAGAAAAACGGGAATGGAAATCATGTCATCAGTCCAATGTTAGTTTATTAAATAGAAATGTTCTACATCAAAGGAGGAGGATTCTCCATACTGTTAATAGGAAGAGCGTATGAAAAAAAGAGTGACTTTATACCCTATTTTTCTACAGGATTATCATTAGGGAAAAAAAGAGTTTGAGGGAAAAAGCCTTGCCGGTGTAAATAGTAGAATGTCCATTCAGAGTACATAACACAGACACACACAATGGGAGATGGGCATGCTCAGTTTCATAATTGATTCCACTTTGTTACAACAACACAAAACTGTCTCTGTGCTCACAGATATGAATGTCATAAAGTCAGAGTGTGTGGAAAATTTATTATTATTATTATGATAGACCCGCTCTATTCTCTTTTCTGACTTGTGGGTTGCATCAGTCCCATTTAATGTGTGTCAGACGAAGAGAGAGAGAGAGCTTCACCATCATCATCACCACACACCGCACAAATTAATACATTGGTTTGCACTATTTGGACTTCTTTTTTCCTCAGTTCAGAAAGGGTGACAGGGGTAGACTATGTGTGTGTGTGTGTTGATGGTGGTGGTGAGGGACAGGTCAGACAGAGCCGTTTTATGATTGTGATTATGCAATGAAATAAGCCATAATGCGTATTCAATGTAATCAGGAGCAGTAGCGGTAGTGCTAACAGCAGGTATCACTTTATTATTATAAAAGGAAGGGTAATTCAGAGTCCCGAAAGGTGGTAACAATGCGTTGTACACACACACACACATACACACGTACACACACAAAAGATTATGTTATTTTTCTGTCTGAACACGAATGAATGACTTGCGGCCTTTTAACTCCCCGTGTCGTTCCTTCTCTTTTTAAAAAAATCATCTGAATTTTTCTGCTGACTACATACCACACACCACACACAGGAGAGAGAAGGGGAGTGAAGGAAAAGTATATAAAAATGAGACGCTGTTATTGACATGTCAGATGGGTCGTATGAGACCCAATTGTGAGTCACACAGTGCAAAAGATGGTGGAAAGAAACTGAGGCTGGTTTTGCTATGAGAGTAATCAAGTGGATGATAATATGATGAGTCTCTTTCTCTCTCTCCATCTTTGTGTGTCCATGTCTGTGTCTCTGTGGCAGGTCCATCGTGTCCTACCTGACTGAGAAAATTCTCCACGTTCTCAATCCACACCATGTCACATTGTCACACAGACTTTACATGTATGTCTGCGTGTCATGGGGTGAGGTGGACGTGTACATTCAATATGGAGAAATCAGCAGCAATTCTTAGAACAAACTCTCTTCACAACCCAAAGTGAATTCCCTCAAGAGAAGAGGAGAAAGAGAGAAAAGTGATTGTCGTTCAAAAAAACTGTGAGATCTTTAAATGGTTCGTTGTTCCCGTTGTTTCCATTCCAGATTTTTTTATATTTGAATGATGACGGCACACACTTTTATTTCATACTCAGATTCACACTCTAATGTTAGAGTCAAATGTAAGGCAAAAAAGTAAGAAACGTCTTGCTTCATATTATTATAAGTACTACAAGTATGTAATACATACGATGGGCAAGTGTAGTGTGATGAGAAGGACGATGTGAAAAAGTCTCTTTTGTGATCACAGAAAATGTGTGGCACAAAAGAAGAGGACAGAGTTTAAAAGTTGTCACTTGTTGGGTTTTCTCAGTCATGCGAATGTGAATTGTGTCAAATCAGCCAGGAGAATGGAAAAGGAACGGTAGCCAGGAGTCAAGAATTATTTTAGCACAATAATTTGTGTTAACTAAAAGGCTACGCCTATTTCTTGCAAATAATGTCTATTATTTAATATTACGTATGTAATGATATATTTTGTATTCCCCTTCCACAATTTCAAAAAATTTGAAAAATTTGTACAATCAAAGTTAACAATAGAAAATTCTAAACACTAGGAAATACTGTTTAGTTAATTACTTCCCATACATGGTCATCAGATCTTCCTTCCATGTGTCTTAATTAAGAGTCATAAATAAATTGGAGCCTGGATGACGTCCGGGATTGTACTTACGTAAAGATTTTGTGGAGAAGACGCAAGAACTATACTCGTACACACACACACAATGGACGTAGGCTGGATAAAGTGTACTGCCCTGGAAAATTAGTAATTGGTATGTAGTAGTAGCTCATCCAACGCTTATTTGGTTAAAATAAGGTGACAGTTCTAATTTCATTTTCTCAAGACACAACACAACTAGCCTTGTTCTGGCACTATAATACACACAAAAGATTCCCATATGGGTATAAATGGAGTTCTTCTTCCTCCCTCCTCCCTCCTCTTTCTCTGTTTGGTTGTTGGGAACAGCGAGAGAGATGAATCGTCACATCAGTATTAATAAAGTCAACGTCAATCACTGTCAATTAATTTGATGGAAGACAAGCAAACAGTTATATTTCGCATACTCCCCAATCATTCTCTCTTTCTCTCTCTCTTGCCTGACTCTGTCTCTAGTCTCTTAAGTAGATTAAGACGGTACAATGTTTTGGCGTGCACTTCTTGACAGATTAGGATATAGGCAGAAACATTATTAATAAATGGAACCATTTGTAGGCAGGCAGTCAGAGGCCAAAGAATGTTCCTCGTTCAACTTTGTTGTCAGCAGGATAGTGATTTTTTTCCTCCTCTCCTCTTTCTCCTCCTGCAACAATAACATGAGAGACAGACGCAGAGAGGTAGAAGGGCAATGGTGCATCTTTCTCTCTCTCTCTCTCTCTCATCTATGAGTATCTCTCTCAGATATTTGTGTAGATATTATTATTATTAATTTTCAAAATGAAGCCTTTGAACAGTGAAATCCGTTAGGAAGCTTTAATTTGTAGTTTAAGTTAGGTGGCACATTCTCTCTCTCTTTCTGTCCTTTACATATAATCTCAATCTGCTCCAATTTTTTTTAATGTATTTTGAAACATCTTTGTCATTATGTGAGTCATATGTACAAGGGCCCCCTCAATGGGGCCCAAATGATGGAAGGTACAAAGTGGAAAATCTCCGGATATAATAATGTTGGTCCTGTACACATGCAGTGCTTATGTGTGTGTGTGTGTGTTGTGTGAGGTGGAATAACAATCTCTGGCTGTATCTGGCGATAAGAAGTCAAGTCGGCCTTGATACGTAGAATATAAGTTACCTGATGGGCGGAGGCGAATTATTCAATCAAGTCAATGAGGAGCAATTGATTTTTCTGCAACGTTACAAAGTTCATCCTATGATTAAATTACATCCTAAGAACAAAAAAGTATATAGGCTGTACATGTACAGATACACAACAACAGCAAACTACTGATACACACATGATGAGACTCCTGACTGTCAGGAGAGGGGAAAGAAGTCAAGGTGTACAGTACAATGTACAATCCATAGCGATGAGAGGAAAAGGAGACTCCACCATCATCATCATCACCAGAAAGAAGAGAATACATGGCTAACTAACAAGCAGGACTAAAAAGTACATCAAAGCAGGACAAATTGCGGAGGATGCAATGGCTTTGAGGTGCTCTCTTCCTCTTATCATCTCTCCTCTCTCTCTCTCGTTGTTTTCTGTGCTCGAAAAAAATGGCTCAAAAAAATCTCTCCTTCATAATGCTATGTATTGTAGAGTGGAGTGAGGAGACAGAAGAGTGTGCAGAGAGGGGAGTTTTTAGGGAAAATGTGTGGAGTCAAATTGCTAAAAAACAAGTCAAAAGAGACGAGGGAAAAAATACCGACTTTGAGAATCCTCGTTTAGACGGTACAGACAAAGGGAGAGGAGAATCCTGGAACAGAGAATGAATGTCAAATGATGGACTAATCTGCTTTTAGTCAATTATTAGGCATTTGACACACTCTTTTCACAATTATACGGAATTTGAAACAGAATGCAGATCGTTGTACACATTAGAAAAAGAAATTTGATTGAGAAAATTGAACACTTGTAGGTTCAATTAGTAGAGAATGATTACATGTGTTAATATTTATCATCTTAATTACTTAAATCGTTTCCAGGTTGCATGAGAAATTGGATACAAATCTGAACCGAAGGACTTGTTAAAAATTGAATTTGTAAATATGGTGCTTCGACTACAAATTTTTTCAATAAAGAAAAAGGAATGAATGAAGAATACTGCATCAACCGGGATCTCAATTCAAAATATTGTAGAATCGATGGAGAGAGAGAGGGTGTGTGTGTAATATTTTTGAGTGAGTGTGTGTTTGTGTCAGGAACACATGGAGACGTGAAAAAGAATAGGGGAGAAAATTTGGTGGTACTTATATAATATTATGTAGTGTGTAAGAGGGACATAAATTTGAGTGGAATGGTGATTTGAACAGTTAGTTTTTGAAACTGTTCTCAGTTTTTTAACGGACTGAAAAGGAGGAGAGAGAGAGAGAGGATAGGGGTGAAAAAGAAGATGAGGAGGAGAAGAAGTGGAGGAGAGCGATTTGTGAAATATGTGAAAGTAGAGAGTGAAAGAAAGGGAGAAAGACAGAGAGGAGGATCGAGAAAAGTTCATCTCATCTGAGTGTCTTCCCATTTCCGATGTCCATACGGTGCATAGTAAAGCCATGCCCTGCCACAGCCAGGGAGGGTGAAAAAAGGGTGTCCTTTTTGTCGGACATAAAACCGTGCGAAGATCATCTCACTTCTCCTCCGCTCTCTTTATCCTCACATATCGACTGCCTCAAATTGCATCCTTACACACTAAAAAAATTTCCAAGTTTCAAGTTCAGAGCATTTCAGCATTGTTAATAATAATGGTATGACGGTGGAACATACTGCAGGAATCTACACACTTCATTCATTCCTCCACAAGACGAACCGACTCTCAATGTGTGTGTGTGTGTGGAAAATACAAAAGTGTTGGGGCAGGAACTTGAATGAATCATCTTCATTCCATATGTACACTCACAAACACACACACAGTCAATATATCTTTTTAAATGGGAGAGAGTGAAGAGGATCACATTTTCAGAGAGATAGTAGGCCACATTTTTTTAAAACTAAATTTAAATGTAAATACTTGTGTTTTTCTTGTGGTCGTTTATTTGTACTGTGTATGCACATTGCACACTCACAAAAAACAGTTTCCTTCTCATACAAACGTCTTGGAGTTTGGTACATGCTTGAAATTGATACCAACAAGAAAACATGCAGAGGTCGACTTTCAGAGAGAGAACGAGCGCTCACCGACAAAGCCTTTACGACATGACTTCCTTTTTTTTCATCTCCCATTAATTTACATTACACCCACCATGTCAATCTAATATGTAGGAATCTCATTTCACCTGCTGTCAGACTCTGTGAACTGTCAGTGTCTCTCTCTCTTTCTTGCTCTCTGTCTCTTTATCGAAATTCCTTTCCTTGTTTAAGATCCTCTATTTTTTTCTCTCTCTCTCTACAGCACATTCTCTATCTCTTCCAGTCTCCAACCCAGCTTACCTTTTCATAATCCATTTTTTCAACAGTTTTCTCCTGATTAGCTTTACAACCGAGTTTTTTTACAATCTAATTCAGATTCTGTATCTTCGTCCTGTCTTTCAACATGAATGATTTACGAACACTAAATACTGATAAATCTTTAATTTTCAAAACTGTACAAGGACGAGGATCATCGTCGGATTAAAAAAATTCGGAAGATCAAACTTTGGGATTTTGTCATCTCCCTTCCTATTCTTTTTATGCATAAAAAATGGAGTTGTGCATTAACATTACTATGGCTTCATCTAATTGATGTATTTTGTAAATCGCAATTTGTAATCTTTTTAGTTCCTGTACGATCTTCAATGTATAGAGTTGAACTACTTCCATCCCCTAAAATGAAGGTTGGGTCCATGTAATGAAGTTGTTTCACACACACTCTCACACAGACAAATAAAATTTATTCAAAATGAAATTGATCTCACAGAGGAGGGGAGTGGATGAGAGGGTTTCTAGTAGTGAGAAAATGATTTGTACATTCAAAGATGATTAGCCAAATCAATCCTACGCAATAAAAAAAATTACAACTGAATACTCTTGTCATATGTCGAATGGATGAATTACCAAAATGACAGTTTTTCGACACCCCTTCTTTCTCTATCTCCATCTCACTCCCTGTAACTCTCCACATTGTCCTTGTGTGTGTACTCAAGTGAAGAATGAAACTCATTAGCATGCTGCTCATTTGAATAGTCATGTTAATGTACATTTGAAGAATCTCTCTCTCTAAAGCCACACAAATGGAGCACAATACAATATAAACCATGTATCCGCATATCATTGATCATGGTTTAATTCACAACCGAATCAAGTGTAAAAATACAAATACAAATCCATGTTTGATCCATTCCTCTACTACACGTAAGTATTTGTTTCTCTTTTTTTCCTATCCACATGGACTTGAAACATTTCGTGTAAATGTAACCCATCCATCCAGTCCAGTCCATGTGAATCTGAAGAGGATGGGGAGGAAAAGCCCAAAGAAGGTAAAGGTTATCTGACTGTCTGTGTATTTATTGAATTCCATTCACGCCTATTACATCCCCTCCGTACATTTACTCTGTGTTTGCCAAATAGAAAAACCGATCCAGTTTTTCTCTCTCTCTCTTTGTGAAGGACTCTCACTACCTGCTCTGATGTTTAAGAATCGGTACAATACATCGTTGGCCTATACAGGTCAGTTCAGGTGTTATAAAGACTACAGAGAGGAGAGAGAAGAGGGAGGGTGAATTGACAAAGCAAAAAAAGTTTATTTTCACAAACATAAGAGGAGGGGGAATGAGTCAACCTTCTCAAGGTGTAGTAAATATAATAGTCAGAGGAATACATTACGCTATGAACCCCTCAATTTTCACACACAAAAAGTTGGATGACTTATGGGAAGCAGGTAATTTAAACTCTGGAGAGAGACTACAATGACAGGGAATGTAGAATGTGACATGTACAGTCCTACATACAGTACAATACAACATGTATGAATGTTTATGAGAATCTTTCCGCTATTTAATTCTGACCAACATTAAAAGTAAAGTTTGTACGATGCGGATTCAAAAAGTTGTGTGCACTTTACTGCAATGTACACCAACACCAAATAAACAGAGAGAAGGTAGGTAGAAGGATATTGGAAGCGTTGCTCTTGAGATAAATTGATTACAGCAGAGAAAAAACTGTTCCTTCTCTCTCTCTCTCTCTTTCGAGTGTAGGAATGGAGAGAGAAGGAGAGAATGGACCCAGCCCAGGTTAAAGAGATAATTTCGGTTCATCTATGATCAAGTTGGGTATAAAAGGTATGAATCAATGATGTTTTTATATGGCCCGTCGCGTTTCTCTCTCCTCTGCATGCATCCCTTCCACTGATGATGATATGGTGATGAGAATATTGGGGTGGTGTGGCCATGAAAGCACTTGTTTCCTTCCATGTAATCTTGACACGAGTTGAGAGAGATACTTTGCAAGTGGAAAGTATCATCATCAAAAAATGTTCCTCTCTTCAAGAAGAAGATTCTTCTGCTATGTAACTATACTGTACTGGGAGTATTAATGTGTGTGTGTGTGTGTTGATGCTGCTGGTTTACAAGTTACTAGATTCCAGATAGTTTTGCCACATATGGCACAGTGGCTTACATTGATGTTTTAAAATTCAAAAAACGAAGAGGAGAGGAAGAGGGCAGAGAGAGAGAGACAGAGAGAGAGACAGATGGATAGTGTGGAAGAAGAAGAAGATCGATACGAATTAGGCATTGGCTAATTTGTGAGATAAACGAGTACCGGTTGTGTGGCCAAAAGGTTAAATTCATTTGTCAAGTCCCGGCCTTCGATCCTGTCGTCAGATTTCTTTCCCAAATCTTCCAAACAGTTAACTTTTATAGTGGGCTCCGACACTCACTCGAAAATGTCAGCACCCACATACCAACCCCTACTAATTCCCCATCTTCAAATCCTCTTGCCTCTATACTGTGTGTGTATGTATGGTGTACATGTAAATTTCTTCCTTTCCATCTTGAAATGTGTGTAGAGAGAAAGGCTACAGTTGAGAGAGGGCTTTTGAGTAATCCTTACTAATATTTTAATTCGTTGGAACAAGTGCAGGATGGTTCTGTGGTGATGATGGTGTGTACATTTTTTGAAATGTGCGTGTTCAAAGCGGACTGAAGGGACTACCCAATTTTAACCATTATTTAAACTTGTCTGTGTCATGAATCCTTCTAACCATTTTCACGAAATCTTGACACACACATTTCCAAATCAGAGGGACGAGAAATCGTCTCAGATGCATTGAAAGAACGATGAAGAAACGTACAGAACGTTTTTGTACACACACAAAGTAAACAAACTTTTAAGAAAGAATTTCTGAGCTACTTTATCTTTTCGTGTCAAGTCATAAAATATTATATTGTGCGTATTATTAGGTACAACACACTTACACACACACATGTACACACACACACAAATTATTTTGGACTGGGAATGGAAACGGATGCAAAAGGGGAAAAAGAGTACGAAACCAGGTGGATGAAAATGGCATTCAAAAATTCAGATGGTCTGACCACCTTCAAATGAGCCGTTTGGTCATTTCTGCGAGCCATTTCTTTTCTTGATAAAGAAAATCACACACTCTCACTGTGCAGCATGTAACGTGTGTGGATCTATACAATAAACTTTGAAGTTGAAGAAAAAGTCATGAATGGTGATGTTGGTGTGAGGAGGAATGAGAAAATACATTATAATTTGACGTGAGAAAATATTTAACAGAATGCCGCAAATAAATGTGTGTTCATGGTATTGTGTACGATTGACCCTTAATTTTTTGCGCTTTGGATGTGACAAGAATGTCCAAGTCCCAAGAATAGTCAAGAAAAAGGCGGTAATGCTACACCCCACATAATACCCACTGTGTACATAGGCACATATGTGTGTGTGTGTGCTTATGAGTGAGATAGAGAGGGCAAGTACATGGATAACTTGTTTGGATTTTTGAATGGTTGAGCGCACTACACGGCAGGTAATACACATTTATATTATAAATGAGAGGGAGAGGGAAAAAATTAAAATACATAAGGTGGACAGGGCAGAGTACATAAAGGAGGATAGCATGCAGAGTATTATTCTGGATATATGTATCAGTATTCCATGCATACCCACACACATGATGGGATCCAGTCAACCTGAATAATAGGCAAGGAGGGGGCACACAATGAGAGAGAGTCAAGTTTCAATAGCTCTCTCTGTCGAGGGTTACACTTCCATACCCTTAAAGGGGTCTGTGCCCAACTCTATCTCTCAGTGATGGGAACTTGACGATCGTTTTTCGGCAACTTTTTTTGCCAACATTGTATTCCACTCTCTCTCTTCATTTCTCTCTCTCTCTGTCTGACTGTGTGTGTGTCTGGTAGACTATGGAAGGTAATAAATGTGAATAAGTGTATATTTAAATCTTTATATGAAATATAGAGCTCTTCTTACTCATGGAATCATGGAATAATATGGAGTATTAGGAGAGTCTTGGAAAAATTCAAAACTTGTTCAGTACTGTGAGTGTGTGTGTGTCTGTGTGGATGAAAGAAGAGGCTAGTTGTAAAAACTTGTAAAAAGGCAGGTTGGTAATATGTTTCTCTCCTGCTAACCGGTATGTGTAATATATTGCCCTATATATGTACATGTATCCATCATAAAAGTAATGTGTACTTTACTGGAGACTTGAATGGAAATGGATCTTTATTTGGCAATGAGTGAAGAGAGAGAGAGAAGGAAAGAAAGAAAGAGGGGGTATGGAGGAAACCGCAGTCATCATTTATATAAGCTTCCCTTTTTTACATGCATCACATTTTGAGATGAGAGACCAAGAGACCAGGAGAGAGAGAGGACCGTGTATGTATTTTAAGGACAGAGTCATGACAAATCCATATGGGCTCATACGTGCCCTCATTGATATTCACAGATGAAAATCTTTTCCCTTTAATTTTTACGACCCGCCGTATATATTACCCTGTAACTCTCTTTCGTAATGGGGACTGGCCATAAGCGAAGAAAATGAAAGAGAGAGAAGGACTAAGGACTATGTAGTAGCACCCAACTTTTTTCCCTATAATATATTTTTATACTACCATCCACGAAACCAAAGGTTGTGATACTTAAAAGTGTGGAGTATGGACCACCACCACCGTCCTCTCTTTACTCCACTTTAAGGTCTCATCACAGGTGAGAGCTCAAAAGAGATGAGGAACTATATTCTTTTCACCGAAAACTCACTCTCTCTCTCTTACTTGTTCCTTCATTCTTCGTCGGGTTGCATCACAAATCTATTAAGATTATGCATGAATTTTGGATGGGATGAATGCACCTTGATGTGAGGAAAGAGAGGTAAAAACCGGGCTAACGGGGCTTTAACTGTTTTTGCTCAACTTGTCCTCTTGTTTTTTGTGTGTATGTGTATAGACACAAAAGTAGAAGGGGCTAGCCGTTGGTTCCGATTAAGTCTCCTTCCTTTCCTCTTTTTGATTTGTGTGTTGTGTAACATAGCAACAATCCCAACACTTTCATTCCTTCCTCTGCTTCCTCATATTTACCCCCAAAAATGTTTTTTACCATCCCCTTCCCTTTCCCTTCCTCTCTTCTCCTTGATCAAATAACCCCCGTTATTTCATTTAAAGATATTTTATTAAGAAATACATGGGACATTATTCACTCTCCCTCTCTTTTGTGCGTGTCTCAAATTATGACCATCTCTTCGGATGATAACCCGTTCCTTCCTATTATAATATTTTAGTCTTTGGGTAAAGGGAGAACTAGTCCCGTTCATAAAGCCTTTCCTTACTCCGTTCAATCTTCTTTTTTTGCTCCTTCAGGTGAAATCCAAATTCATTTTTGTTTCCTAAAATTCGGGATGAGGGAGAGAACCCGTTCCATTTTTTTATTCAGTTTTTACCGCAACTTTTATCTTGAGTAGGGAAAACCCTTTTTCTGGGTTTCTTTCCTCTCTCTCTCTCTGTTGAGGACAGTTGGTGTGACACATGGATGGGGGTCTTACACAAATTCAGAGATCCACCTCACTTTTTCTTCCTCTTTTTACAGGATGAGATGTACGTCTGTCTCTCTTTCTCTTGAGAGATTGTCGGATATCCTTTTTATTTTGTATTACTGTATTTTATCTCACTGGAAGGTTTTTTACACTAAATTCCATTTAGAATGAAAACGGGAAAACTAGAATGTAAGAATTGAATCAAAAAAAATATTTTTGTAATAAAGTTACAATCCCTGGGAAAATTTTCAAGATTTCCTTATTTTTATTCTATCCTATCCCATCGTGTCCTGTTCTGTGAGGTGGTCATAAAAAATTGGAAAGAGATTGATCCAACTTTTTATTTCTCCTAGGGATAAATTCTTTAATGAAATTATCAAAGGGTGAAAAGACCTTGTCCACAATAAACTGGATGTGACACACATTTTTGGAAACTGTTTCATCTGAATTTTATAAAAAAAAGTAAGAGAATAGCTACATGTAGCTTTTGTATGTGTACAAAATAATGTCAAAAATGGAACAGACACACACACAGAAAAAAATGAATTAATGATTATGTTTTCATCCTGATCGTTAAATTTTTATCATTTGATTATAAAACCAGTGGACAGTCCGATTAAAAACTTGTCACACTGATAAAGCATGGAAAATTATTGTGAATAAATTGACATGACGAAGTGCACGTTCAAAATTTCCAATAGTGTCTTTATCTTGAATGAAGTCGTTCTCCCATTTTTTCCGAAGAAAAATCTTCCCACAACCCAAGTCCAATCTAGTAAATACTGGATGAATGAATATCGTGGAATATGATGGCCTCGACCAAGGCAACCTTCATAATTTACATAATTCATCCCAAATAAATATCCATGGCGTGTGAGTCTCTCCTCCTCCTCCTTCCTCGAGTGTAAGAAGAGTCTGAATGGAATCCCCTCCTCTCCGTCCCATGGAATCGGGATCGGAGAAGCTGGGCAGAATAATAATAACAAGAGCATGGAGTTATTTTCCCCCCTCTCTCTCTGTCTCTGTTGTCCCTTATGTCTTTCCCATTCTTATACCTGGCTGGTGGACAAGTAGTAGTAATCTCCTTGGGGTACTCTACCTCTCAGTCTATGGGACAAAGCACCTGTGAAAGCTAGAAGTAATCATTCCCACAGAATAGACAGAGAGAGAGAAGAAAAGAGGGAGACCCTTTTATAAACATATCGCTCTGAATATGTAATATGTAACTCACATGTGACGAGCAAACGAAGAGGAGGGGAAGAGGAGAACTGGAGAAAAAGACTTGAATGAATGGGACGACGTCCAGCACCAATGACCTTAAATGATCGTCTTCTTTTCTGTCCAGCCGACACCTATTCCCCAACGCTTGGGAACAAAAACATTTTTGACTATTATACACTACACACACACACATCCACATTACAGTTGGATTTTTAGGTTTTGAGAAGGAAAACAGGTAGTTTTATTAGTTTCCTTCATACTCACACCAAAAGGGAGGAAGGATGGAGTGGAGTGTCCAGCAAAGGCTGTGTGCGGCTTGTACTCTCTCAAAAACAAACTCTCTTTTAACGAGACACTCTACTTACCTACTGTACAAGCACAACCACACACAAGAATTCTTCGAGAACAGCCAAAGTCTGAGAAAAATTTGTGTGTGACCGTCTTGGTCGTACATATTAATTCGATATAGGGATGTACTCCCATGTTGAGCTCATCTTGGACCAGGACAGATAAAGTGTAGCCACCAGAGAGAGAGAAAGAGAGAGAGAGAGGAAAAGGAATTGACTGTGTCTAATAATTTTTGAACTCTCTCATGTCCTCAGACATTCGTATTATCCTCTTGGTCCACTTTTTTCTATGTACAGTACATATTATTGGTTCTCAGAGAAGGAGAGAGAAAGACGCACCATTCGATTTTTGTCTCAAGGTTTCCAGTTTCAGCAGCAGCCCTTAAATGTCCTCTTCTACTTCTACTCTGTCCTATAGGATGACAGTGTAAAGCTCATGTTGGTTGACATTATATACGTTAAGATGTAGGCGTACATGGTTTCTCCTGTGAGACCAAGATGCAAGAAACTCTCTATATTTGTACACTATGTCTGTTATGTACCGTAGAACCGTATTTAAGGTCCGCGTTCCTTTCTGGTGATTTTTATTTAATTTTTTTGATTTTAGAAACCATGTAAATCAATCTATTAGAAAGTATGTTAGAGAATGAAATTATGTATTCAAAAATTATTATAATTCGAGGATTCTAGTGTACGCAAAGAGAGTAGGATTTTAGCTAAGACTTTACAGTTTTCTGGATGATTGGACTGGGGGTGTATTTGTCGGAGACACATGTACGGTTCACAGATGAGGTTTGCTGGAAGTTTGTGTGTGTGTGTGTGGTGTATACACTTGAGAGAGATTTCAGTGGGGTGCACCTGTTGAAGGGTCTTTCTTTTCTTATATTCTTCTTCTTCTTCTTCTCCTCATCCTCCTTCTTCTCCATCTTCTCCAAACACATTTTCTTTCAATCGGAGTAAAGCAGTGCACATCGTACTCAGAAGAGGCTAAAAGACAGGCTAGGGAGTCTACATTTTTACTTTTCATTCAAAGATTTGGCACTACAAACTCATCCACAGAGAGACAGAGAGAGAGAGAGGATAGTAAAGTATTGGATGTATCTCACAGTATATGGAGCTAACGAGGGATCTTCCTTTATATGTGTAGGGAAGTTGCTATTGTCTGTCAAGGAATGCTGCATCCCTTTTACCTTTACCCCATGCTGCATCTATCATTCCATACTATAAGGAGGCACAATATAAGTACATACTTTTGAATCCACCCCGTGTCTAACATGTACATACACAAATGCACATGCATCACAGTCCTCTCACTGAAAGACGAAAAGCATCAGAGAGGATCTCTTGAGCTGATTTTCCAGTGGAAATGGGAAAATGTGAATGATGTGAACCAGACTTGGAGGGGAGGAGAGGAACGGGAAGGTCAGAGTCAGAGGAAGAAGTCCATTCACATTATTGAAGTGTTGGTGAAAAGTAGAGACAACTTGTGTGTGTGTGTGTGAGAGAGAGAGAGCAGGGAAATGACCATCCATTGAGGGAAAAAATATATTATGGTTCGGGGAAGCCTGAGAACTGAGAGAGACAAGACAAAAAGTTCATCTTGAAAGTTCGCCCAGGCGAAATTTTTCTATTCTTTCCTCCAACAATTTTTCCATGATGAGCTTGGAAATGGTTATGATAAGTTTTCAAATATTGTTTAGAATTTTTTCAGCACCATCCAACCACCTAAGACTCAACATCTCTTTTCCACCTGTAATACAGAGCTGTGTGTGTACTGCACAAAAGTGCACAAGTGTAGACTACACACACACACACTCAAGTGAGTGTATGTGTGTGACAAAGTAGTTTTGGGAAGAACAACTTATTTTGTTCAATAGCAGAGGTAATCATCCACACACACAATTCCATGGCTGTATCGATAGACACCATAACCAAAATTTAAAGAGTGAGTGAGGGAGTGTGTGTGTGTGTGTGACTGAGCTTCCCTTTTTGGTTTAATCTGTGTTGTTTTTCCCCAGTTGACTACTTCATTGTGTGTCTTGTGCTGTGAGTAGAATTCTGTCGTCACTCCCTTCCCTTCATCATGTCCATCATTAACTCATATGAGTTGAGATTAGTGTGTGTGTGTGTGTCTAGGAGGAATTATGCCGTCATCTCCACGTTGTTTTCCTTAAAAACAGAAAAGTTCTCTTTCGTCTCCTTCATCTTCTTCTACCTCCTCCTCCTCCTCCTCCTCCTCCTCTGTTCTCCCTTGTACTCCCTAACTTCCTGTTTCAAGTGCTCTCCTCTCTTCTCCCTACTTCTCTCTCCCTCTCACTCACTCTTCTCGTCTATTTCCTTTGTAATGCAAACCAAGCAAACACAAACATGGGAGATACTCAAAGGTACTCCTGATCCCATTTCATTATACACGCTTTTTGAAGAATACGTTCATCTTCCCTACACTTCTTTCTTCCCTCCCCTGTGTGTGTGTTATGTGGATGTGATGAAGTTACACACACACACACAATCAACGTTGCGTTGTGGGATTGGAAAAAAGGGGATATGACCTGATTTGGTTCTTCATCTAGGATCATTCAAGTGGGGTCCTGACCTAAATTTTCCTTCAATTCATTTCGATTTCAATAAACTTTGTTCTCTCTCTCTCTCTCCTCCTTCCTCGGTGGTATCAAAAATTCATTCATCTAGTGTTTCAAGGGTGAAATACCCGGTTCATCCTAGAACTCATCAATGGATTTTTTTACACTTTTTTCTCTTTTACCAATTGTAGACAAGACCTTGGCCAGACTATCCCGTCTCAACCTTCTTAGTCTTCAATACTTTGATTTCAAACAATGACTCTTTCACATCACAAGAACAACCACAAGAAGAAGAAGAAAAGAGAGACTTTAATACAAAAACAAGACTACCCGTTAATGAACAGTCTAAAGACTGTAGACAAAGATCTCCATACATTCCACTGACGTGTACAACCCGTTAATTTTTTCTGAACAAAAAAAATTTACATGATATATCATCCACCGCCTTTGCCAATCACCGTTTGTTCAATCCACAACGAACGGGAAGTATGTAGAATACACACATCGTTCACACACACAAACACACTGAAACTAGTCTATTCAAAAATTGAAATACCCGTTTTTTCCAACACTCATCTTTTGCCTAACCGGCTTTTCTTTCTGCTCTGCGGTGCGTGTGAACCTGCAATTGTAAAATTCCTTTTGAAAAAACCATCGCACACACACACACAAGAGAACACACACACAGGTAGTAGTGGTATTAGGTAATTTGTTCATACATAATATCCGTTCCACTTTTCATTGTGAAGCGGGGATTAATTATACAATTTTAGTTTACATTCAATTTTTAAAAAAATATTCTATCAACCCCTGTTCACGATGGTCTCGAGGAAAAAAAATAGTAATGTGTTATGTAACTTGCCACAGATCATCATCCAGTCCTCATGTCTGAAGTCTTCATGGTTTGTTTGAAAATTTATTTATTATCGGACAGAGAGAGGAAGCAATTGCATTTATGGATGCACACAGGAGGACAGTTAAGAGAGAGAGAGAGAGAGGACCATTGGATCAAGATCCCACTATTCAATTTTGTGTGTGTAGAACAGATAGGAGGAGAGAGTGGAGAAATGGGAGAAAAAGTGATCCAATGTTCCAGTGCAACTGACGATGACAGACGATGAGACACCAAAAACAACTCACGAGAGAGAGGGAGAAAGAGAGAGAGAGAGACATATGTCTATGTCTTGTCGTGCCTTTCACTACTAATCGTAAGCACCCATACATGACAACATATGGATTATTGATTGACCAAATTAATGGTGAGCACGACACGGTCACGTCCCAAACTTTTGTGGTATCATAAAACAGTGGCAGAGTAGACAGAGAGAGAGAGAGAGAGGAGGGTTGGCGCTTAGACCTCATCACAGTCCACACACACACACACACACGTTGGTGGCTCAAACGGACCATTAATGTAGGGCCTGAGTTCATACCATTAATTAATAGTTTTCAAATTAATTTCCCTTTCTACTTATTTACGGGAATGACTACTCAACGGATGAAAAATGTACCTCATTATCGATCACTTACAAACTCGTCGCTATAATTGTGCAAGCGGGAGCCGTTCCGTCAGAGAGAGGGAGAGATGACTAAGCCCCCCTCCTACTCTCTCTTCCTCATTCACATAATACTTTCAGTACATGCTACATACACAGTGTGTGTGGGTGTGTGGGTTATAATGGAAAAAACATTATTAAATGGGCTAGTTCAAACTGTCCGGCAGGTATCCGGAGAGTGCCTGATGTCAGGTATTGGGAGAGCTCTGAGGGGTTGGAGGAGAGCGGGCAACATGCTGACTCTCCTCTTCTCTACTCAGAGAGAGAGTGAGTTACCTTGAAGACTCCCAACACAACAACAACATTAGAGGGACAATAGAATTATTACAAGATAGCCTGGTCTCCTCTCACAAGTTAGAAACAGATACACTGCACTGGATGGCATACATGTAGTATGGGTGAAGCACACACAGACACAAGACACAATGAAGTGTCTATGCCATAAAGTATGATGAGCTCATAAATTCCCCCTTTTACCTGTAAAAAGGTGGATCATCCTGACCAGTATGAAGTCTTCGTCTCATCCATTACCATTCATCATGGCAACAGACAAAAATTTATTTCTCCTCTAATCCCCTCCACTTTTTCCTTACCTCCTACTTATTTCCGAGACTTCCAGGATATGATAGTCCCACTTTTATGTTTCAATTGACACCCTCAAATTGTACATTTTTATGTACACAGGTATGACTAGGAGGATTCTTAATGGATGCGTCAATTGCCCTGTCGTGAAACTCGCAAGTAAGTTATGTTCTGCAACTCCTGTACTGGTACCGGAACTGGGAACTGGGAATTTCAACAGTTGACAACCGAAATCAAATTGCGGTGGGTGTTATGTAGACAATTCATCAAAATTAGGATATTGGGGCACAAGACAATGTTTGAGGGGAAAGTAGTTCAAGATGAATAATTGGGAAAAAATTAGATGTCAAAACTTGAACAGGATGGATTTCATCTTCAAAAAAAATTATTGAAAACTCCTGTGCTTTTCCGCTGCTTTGTTGTGTAGTCAAATACACCAAACAAATTGTGTGTGTGACCTCAAAATTTTCAACTGGTCATATATTATCCAAATTGGAAATTGGAGTAATAAATTCGTCAATTTTGGAGAGAGAAGAAAAGAAGAGGAAGAAGAGAGGTTTTCATAATTAGATGAGAGATAGCGGTAATAAAATCAATTGAAAATATAATTAAAAGGCTATTTTGTTCACTTAATTAGCCCCGTAATATATTGTTTCAATTTCCCTGCATCTGTTTCCTCTTCTTCTTTTGCCTCCTTCCTTCCCCTGCCCCACAGACACACATACCTTAAACATAACCGTACTCTCCTTCTCCTCATTCACGAGGATGAGGATGAGATGGAGATGGAGCACGAGTCAGACACACGGCCCAAGGTGCCACCTCCAAGGAGATATGATTAGAGAGAGCAGGGAATAGAATAATTTATTGACCCGAAAGGAATCTTCCCCAGAAAAAATAAGCTAGTCTCATTTGTGCAAAAAGTCTTAATCACAGCTAAATTAATTAAATCACCTCCCCCAAATGAGTACTCATTGACTTGTCTCCCGTCTTTAAGAATCAGAATCTTCAATCCCACTCCGTGTGCGTATGTTTATGGAGAAAGATTTGTGTAACGAGTAGTTTATTTTTGGACCCAATTTATCCAATTTACGGGGAGAAAAATAATGCCTGACTCCTCAACAAGACACAACAGCAGCAGCAGCAGCAGAAGAAGAAGTCGAGCACAAACGGAGATCCGAAAGAGATCTCCACCCTATCGACTTACCTCGATAGGGTAAGTACCGAAATATAATTATTTGAGCTTCTTTCTTCGGCAGAGTTGGAGGTGATTTGTCGTTTCCTGTGCTTAGGGTTCCTATCCTCTTTTCCCTTCTCTCTCTCTCTATCTGTCGGCTACAAGTCCTTGTATAAAGAGTTACAGTAAAACACATGATATTACATTCTTCTTCTTCTCTTTTTTGTCTTTTTATAATAAACCCAATCGGAAATTTTGTTGCTGTTCAATTCTACTCGAAGGTATTAGGCCAGGTCACAACTTAACTGTACGCAAGGCAGCCATGGAGTTGGAAAAAGTGTCAGTCGGGTGGGTTTCTACGAGCAGAAGGTGAGCAGGGAAAAAAGGGGAAGAGAGAAGAAGAGAAAGGAAAAAAGTTGAAGGAGTTAAAGGTAAGGGAGAGAATGTGTATTATTATTATATCACTTCTCCTTCCTAAATAAACCACAACCATACTCAAGACACCATACACTGTACGGATAGTGCCAATTCTGTACACACACACACTTTTTATGTATTCCATGGGCAACGCCACCCTCTCCCTCCTCCTATATACTCTGTGTATAAAATCATGTGTGTCTGTACTCAACATGAGCATCGTGCTATAATAACACTAACAATAAATGTCATCATCCTCAGGGCTAACAATATAAGCTCAACCACTATAATGTAATAATCTGCCTCGAGTTTGCTTTGTGGTCTGCCTTTGGTTCCACTATGCACACACACACAATTTGATTCTTGAGACTATGTAGTGTGTGTGCGTGGCTCGTGCTCTCTTCCTCCCTCCCTCCTTCCTCTTCCTCTCGTATGTATTTTTGAACACACAAATTTTACGAGGACGACTACTAGGCTACTCTAGTCTACTCCACTATTGGAGAGGCCATACACTTGTTCTCAAAAAATCATTTTCCAGACTCCAGCAGCAGTTCAAGGAAGAACAGTTGAGTTCTACTGGAGTGAGAGAGAGAGAAGCGTAGGCTAACCACCTGTTACACTCTTGAGTGCTGGAGTCAGAATTTGAAGCTCATGTCTCTCTCTCTCACTGCGTGTGTGTGTCTGTCTTTACATGTATATCAGATGATGTCTTGGAGCTCCTTTTTCTGGATTCTATTCTACATAGGGGCATGTACATATCCATGACCATTTCAAACAAACAGAAACTTAGACGGTGGCTGAAAATAAAGTTCCATACTTATTTTAAAGGGCAACCTCCACAACCAATTATTACTGCCATTACGTTTACACTCGAAACCCAATGTAAAAATGGTCTCTCTCTCTTCGTCTAAATAACATGACCCCCGATCCTCAATCGTGTTCATGTTACAATTTCTTATTATTACATGTTGTGTGTGTGGAGAGAGAAGGAGAGAGAGTGTACACTCTATTTTGTCTCAAAGGTTAAACTTCAATTGGGGTTTTTATTTAGCTTGTAAATACTGTTATTCCATATGCTCTTAATCGAAGAAGTGTTTTTTTGTCTTTTTCTCTCATGTAGGAATATCATCTTTGGATTATTTTTAACATGAATTGCGTGACATGGGTATCACTTCTCAATTACCGCTCATTTTCGGCTTAACCGTGCTTAAGTTTTGAGTGAGTTTTGAAAATAATTGAAGATATTAGACAGAAAGTGGGAGAGACTTTGTTATCAGTTTGATCAAACAAATCTTTTAAATTAAATAGAAAATTTTCACCAAGGTTTACAGGTGACTGTAAAAAAAGGTTGTGGCTTGCATCGTACTTTGAGAGAAAGAAGGGATTTTAAGCTCCAGATTGTTTTCCAATTGACCAAATTATAATTTGTTCGTAAAAAACGAGGAATTTCCAAGCCCACGCCCGTTTACCTGTTATATAATATTATGCTATGCTATCTATGACGTGATTCACTGTTATCACTGTTTGTGGCGTAATTTTGTAGGAGAAAATGACAAAAAGTGACTCAATTTCTAGACGGACAATCGATGGAATCCCTCTGCTTTTTACCGTTCCCATTTTGTCCTGAGGAATGTCATCCTATTTGATTTTTTGTGAAAAAAGGAAAACGCTGACATGACTCCCATGGGCCGACTCGGTGGACACTTCCGCCACATCTGAAAGGAGGCTCGTGGGTGAGCCGCGTGGTGAGGAGACGCCATCCTCCTTGATATTCATGAGAGACAAAGAAAGAGGAGTGATCAAACAGGAACCCAGGGCAGTTTGGCGTGGCAGGACAAGACTGAGAGCGTTTCCATTAATTTTTCTCTAATGTAATTAATACACAGTTGATGGGAAGAACAACAAGTAAATAAATGAGATTCCAAGTCACTGGGCTGTAGGACAGGTGCCATGCCATGCTAAGGGAAGCTACTTTATCTGTTCGACTACTTGACTTGAAAAAAAGTTTCTCTCTCTCCCTTCTCTTCCTCTTCATGCATCATCATCAAGGAAATCAAGTATAGGGAACGATCGTTCATGTTTACATAGCCAAGAACACAGATAAGAAACACACACACACACAATCCCTTCCTCGTAATACTGATACAGGAGCAGGAGCAGAGAAAGATCCACCGCCATCAGAAACGAGATCAGGGAGAAAAAAACAACAAAGTTGGAGTTCTCTCCTCTCAAGAATGAGTGAGTGAGTGAGTGAGTGAGTGAGTGTGTGTGTGTGTGTGTGTGTGTGTGTGTGTGTGTGTGTGTGTTTTGGGAGAGAAAAAATATAGTGTACATGTTGTCTCATCGTTAGACAAAGATTGGAGATTATTGTCGCAATTATTACCAATTTTAGGTAATGAATGGACTTTGTAAATCATCCAGCTATGAGCTTCTCTCTTCCTCTCTTGCCTCGAGTAATTCATAACTAATGTTGGCTTCATTTCTTATGCATGCCACTTGCTTTTACCCTCTCTCTCTCTCCTTCTCCGCGTGTGTGTTTGTGTGTGTGAAGAAGCATGCCTTTCCTATCCTTCGCGTCTTGTTTGGAAGGATGGAGGATGAGCTGAAACATCTCACGTGTGTGTTCTTCTTCTCATATCTACGCACAAGATGCGTGTGTGTGGATGCAATGTTTACTGCATCTAATCTAGAAAATGAATGGATGTGCCGTGTGGTGTGTGTAGAAGCGTGTGTAACTTAACTCGCCCTTTCAAGTGATTATTAGAGTAGCGAGGAGAAAGAGAGGGAGAGGAAGAGAGAGAAGGAGGGAGAAACTATGTAAATGAAGTGAAATCAAATGCTAATATATCCCTATCTTTAAAAGGTTCACAACCAAGACGAAGACGATTGGGGAGGGAAAGGGAGGCGGATGAGGAGGTGTCTTCAAAAAAACTTTTTTTTCCCTCCTCCTCCTCCGTAAGTATGAGGAGCATTGATGGAAAGAGGAGATTCATATGGTGCGAGAAAGCATGTGGTAAAGGACGAAAACTTTTAACTTCCGTTCCAGATCTCATTTTCCACTTAAAGGAGGAGCAGGAAGCTCCCTCGTTCAAAACGACCAGCCACTGCCACTCTCAACACACACACACACACACTCAAGAAAGTATGTGTGTGTGTGTGGATGCCGGAGGAGCTCATTGGGGATACCAAAGGCACACACAAATGGAACAATACCGAAAAAATATGTCCACACACCACTACCAGCGAACGTTTCTCCTGCTTTCGAGTATGTAAAATTAGAGGGAGAGGGGAAAAAATTAAAAATTTACAATAAGGCCAATGGTAATATGCCAATGCTTCAAGTTAAAACCAATCCATGTTCTTGGTCCAAGTCATCTCATCGTCAATGTTATAGATACAGAGAGAAGAGGGAGGGAGAAAGATGGAGGATGAAGTAACAGATTGGAAGCAGAAATCTTGTCTTTTAAATGGTATAAACTAGCTGCCGCATGTTCACACATACTCCACTATGTGTGTCATGTGTGCGTGTGTGTAGTGTGTGTATGCAAGTGGGAGCTGGTCCTTCGCCGTAAAATAATACTTTAAATTGTTTCAGACTCAAGTATCAATACTCCATGCTCCATTCTCAATATTTATTATTTACTGCATTTTTTCTCTCTCCCTCGCGTCCCTGAGTGTGTGCTGAGAACATTTGTATCTACACAAAGTAGATTGAGAGGAAGGGAAGAGAGAGAGAAGGAGATTTTTTGAAGTGTAATATGAATGTGAATGTAAAAGGCGTGTTTGTCCTAGTAACTCTTTCACAGATTACATGTTATAATAAATGGCGGTGTGTTGTGGAAGACAGAGAGAAGCTAGCAGACTCCGAATGTACATACAATGTATGTGTGTGTACATGCCAGTCGGGTATTTTGGGTGAGGATCGGTGAGTAAGCAAAGGACCGATGCCGATACGCGTAATGCCATGGTATGACAAACTGTACTGTGCAACAGTATGCATGTATTGCTTATGAAGTGTCATCATCTTTCTGGGGATTGGCAAAGAGACGGAACGGAAGTTGGATGAAACACACGTGCGGGAAGTGCGTGAAAAATCCTCAAAGAAACAAGAGTGCATTGGAACAACAATATATTTACTATTGAGAGTCTTCGAGCTAATCGAACACAAGCCTCAACAATCTATTCATCATTCATGGACAGACCCTGAAAAAGAGGGAAAAGAGAGCGAGAGAGAGAGAGGGCTGAACAGAGACTTGTTTCATCCTTTAGGTAAGTTATTAAACATCAGATGCAGCAGGATCATCATTTCTCCGACCTTCTTCCTCTCTCCCTCCCTCCCTCCTCACGTGTGTGTGTGTGTATTTGTATGTCGTTAAAGGATGTGAGACAAAATTCATTGATTTTCAACATGGAAACACGTGCTACTACTTCCACTGTCCTCCCAGAAACTCTAACCTACCTCAAAAAATATTTATGAAACCATTTTTCTTCAATTTTTAAACTGGAAAACTTGTACAGTTCTTTGGAAGATTTTTGAGAAAGTCAGGAGCTCTTCTTGTGTACTCTCTACAATCTGTCAGGTTGTGTCATAACATGTCAGCAGCTACTCTCTCGCTGTGAGAGCGTGTGCGTGTGTGTTGGTGACTACATGTATATTTGTAACGACTTTTTCCTTTTCTTGTTTGTTTGTTCGTTCTCCTCAACTGTGAAAGATGGTTTCACTTTATTTTCAAAGGAAATGCTTGACTTGCTGTCGCCATACAGTTTTCAAATTTCAAGACTCTCCAGTTGTTAATTTACAATATATTTTTAAATTAGTGTACATTTTAATTTGAATGTTAAAAACTAGAAACAATTCATTTTTCTCATCATGTTTTCCCTTTATTGGAAAAATTGTACATTTTATGAATGCTAGAATCGCTCTCACAGATCAACTCTTTTAATAAAAGCATTACTCCGTGTTTTAACCTACAAATACATACAAGGCTCACATTTTCATGATGAGAAATTGAGTCAAAGAAAGAACCACTTCATATACCGCCAAATTCTAGCACACACACACACACGAATGAGACTTAATACGATGTGTGTGTTCAAAAATGACTACTCCATGGCCGACAAAAGTGGTTAGGTCAGGATCATCTGTGTGTGTGTGTGACAGAGTGTATGAGTTTATGTTATGACACGCATGGAATTTTAAAGACGAGATTTTTTCCCGAGTCTACATACAGTGTGTGTGTGTTACACTCTTTTGAGATGAACAATTTAAACCTGTATTAGAGGGTTGACGGGGAAGATAAATTTTGCATGCACCACATGCCCATGTCTACTGATATGGGATACCAGTCCATTCCCAAACAACTACATCTTCTCTACATAGTAATCCAAATGATTCCACATTTACTTCTACCCTACTCTAAATATATTCTCCGTCACACACCACAACCATTACGTTATGTTATGCTGTGTGGAAGAGGGAGAGAGAGAGGATGGATGTAATAATAAAGGCACATCAACATACTAAATATTAAAAAACCCATTGATTTCCTTCAGAAAAGAAATTCTCTCTCACTCTCACTCTCAAAAATGAAACCTCATAAAAGTTTCATTGTATTTGCGGGCTTGAGAATTTAAATCTGGAACAGAGATAATGTAGCACACACACACAATATTATTATCCTTATCGTCTATGCTCTCTACTAGCATACATTCGGAATTTTTTTAGATAAAGAAATCTTGCTACCTGCTCTTTTTTACACTCTCCACATCTTCTTCGATGAAGGGCTCAGGCTTATGTACACACACACAACACCAATTCTCCTTCTTTCTTTCTCTCTCTCTCTTTAGAGGATCCAGATCAAAATTGGAGTATCCGTTTTTTTCTTCAAACTTCCAAGTACATTTAATGTATTTTGGCTCAACAAAACTCAACCTATGAAAACGGATACTTGCATCTCCAGCCCTTCCACACACACACACACACGCTATGTACTACAGGACCTTAAGGGATCCAGGACTCACATACAGATTTGTGGTGTGAGGAACCATACTACACGTACACACTCGCACATAAGATACAAACTACTGGGGTTATTGAAATTTTCTCTCCTTATATTTATTTATGTAGAGATTTTTTTCTCTTCATCTGATTCTAATGTGGCTGGAGAGCAATCTCTTTATATTACCCGACCGTGCCAACCACATCTACTAAATACATTGGAGTCAATATAATTTGTGGACTGATGGCATGGAAATATGGAGAGGGAATCTCTTCAATTGAGGTTCGAGAGTTGTGACAAGGTGTTCTTCATACACCCTACAATATAAAAAATGTGTGTGTGAAATTATGTGCACGTTTTCAGTGTTACCAATAATAAAACTAATAAAATTATCCAAGGGGCACATAGGAAGAGATAGGAAGAGATTTTTTTGCATTGGTTAAATTTATAGCTTTCAAAAAATACTCCCTGAATGTACTTTGTGTGTGTATAGTGACACACAATAAATGGGATAATCTCCCCTCGGCCTCGATATACATATTACATTATTCAGGGGAACGAAGAAGTGTATGTTGAGCAATGTAATAAAACACACACATTATATACCAAAATATATTATATTATATACACTGCCCTGTATTTTAAACAAGTGAAGACCTGTCTGATCTTCAGTGTGTGTGTGTGTGTGTGAAAATCTAGAATCAGAGTCCTTCTTTGGAGAGGGAGAGATGCTGATAATAAAGAGGAGAGAGAGAATAAAAAGGAAACATAGAGCTTCACCTGAAGACCTTTAGCCCTTTATTTACTGTTCTAGAGATGAGCAAATAGTGATAGCTCACAGTCACTATTTATAACAAAGGCATACCTGAGCAGATTCTTCTACATCTCTCACCTCTCATGATCAGCCTCACCGTAGGCCCATCTCTCTCTCCCTCTCTCTCTTTCTCTCTCATCATCCCCTGTCTCTGTAACAATAATATCAGAGCACACACACACACACTCACTCTATAAAATGCAGGTTGACTGAACGAATATAGGAAAAACATTTTTTTCCACTATAAATGTGACGAATCTTCCACACACACAAACACTTACAAGCTTATTGGGAGTATAGCAAGGGCAGTCAATTTTCCATATCAATACATACACACACACATCAGAGAAGAGAGAGGGAGGAGGAATTGTGGACGAGTTAAGAGTTGACGTATGGAAATGAATGTGAGGCAATGCTCTTCATCTTTTTCTTCTATTCTTGTTCTCTCTCTCCCTTCCCTGCGTATGTGTACCTCTATGAGAGAGTGGTAGAATTGTCTATATGCAATTACAAATTATAAAGGCAAACTTTCAAGCTTCCGTCTTTTTTTGTCTGTTAGTTTTTGACAGCAAATTCTGGTGATGGTGGTGAGTACAGTATTATTATTATTCCATGAGAGAGAGAGGCACACACACACACAAATCATGCAATAAGATGAAGATGATGAATCCAAAAAGACTTTCTAAAGCACTAGCGAAGAGATGGATGTATCTGTAAGACTCACCTTCCTATCCTTTCTATCTGTGTTGTTTGTGTTTGTACGCGTCGTCATTTTTCAGTCGACATCCTCCTCCTCCTTTTTTAGTTGGTGATTGTCAAGGGGGTATGTATCCACAACATATTATTAAACACACACACACGGGCCGATGGTGTGTGTGTGTGCAAGTGCCGTTAGTTTATATGTAACTCGTTGGACATTCCTTTTTTTATTACATGCTAATAGGTGATCAGCTAAAAAAATACATGGAGAAAAAGGATGGCTGATAAAAACAATTGGTTTCTCCTTCAAAAATCCACAACATTTTGAGCTATTTAATATACATCACAAAGAGTGTTCGCACATGTACTGTCATGATACAGGATACGTTGAGAAAATTTACTCGATTTGATTTTTGTCTCTGAATTCGTACATTGACCGTTATCGGAGTGTCCACATACAATTTCTTGTGTGTAAGGCTTCACATTTTTGCATTGTTTTTTTCAGTAGATAAAACTATTGGAACAAAAAAGACATGGTCAGTGAGGTACCTGACATGACAAAATTTCCACTCGGATTGTAGGTTAGAGGAATAAGAATATAAAAAAATATTGTTTGAGGATCATGTTGATACTTGCCACATATCCATGCTATATTGTTGTTATTGTTCTGTATAATAAGAAGACAACTGGTTGGAGGTGCTCTCAACATTATTGAACGTCGTCTCTGTGTGTGATTTTATTGCGCTGAATTTTATTAAAAGGTGTTATAGTGGTGACGTGTTTTACAATGGCCGAATGTATTGTACAGTATGTGTGTGTGTGTGATTTGATTTCCTGATCGAGGTTATATATTTTTGCTCTTCTTATGTTCGACTTAGCCTGTACTGTACATGTTAGTGGTGGAGGTGGAGTGTGTGTGTATGGAGTAGCGCGGTTCTTTCTTTCGTCTCTTAGAAAATAAATAGGGAAAACGTGATGAAGAAGACGAGGAGGAGAAGAAGAAGAAGAAGACGACCCAAGAAAATATTTTGCCCAGCACTAAGAATTGTTGCTTTGTTCCATAATACGAGGTCTTTCCACCTGCAAATGCCCCTGCCACGTCCATCTCTCTCTTCACACACATTTTATATATAAGTGTAGTGCTGAATAAAGTAGGAGTTAATATACACATCCTCATCTTCATCCTCTCGTCTATGTAGAGTAGGGACGAGAGAGAGAGAACAAAAGAGGCTGAGAAAAAAGCCACCACACACACACACCGACGATCAAATTACACGGTGAGTGTAGTATAGCTATATGTGTGTGTGTGTGTAGAATGATGGTTGAACCTTTGGAGTTTTGGGAAACCACAATGACTGTATATTTACAATATTTATATTATATGTGTAGCAGCACCACTTCCAACAATCACAATCATGTGGAGAGGAGGAGGAGGAGGGAGAACCACATTTAATAATAAAAAATGATAATGATGCTATAATGCAAAGAGTGAACGGTCAAAAGGAAGCTGTATCTCTCTCCTTCTCTGAACGTGTATCCTATTGTATTGTGCTAAAGATAGTAGTAGTAAAAGGTGGATCATCTCGTTCATTCTTGAAATCCCATTTTTGCACTCTCGACTCTTCCTCCTCCTTGACAAAGAGAGAGGCAGACGGAAAGAGAGGAGAGAGAGAGAGAGCTGAGAGGGAGGAAAAGACAACAATGTCAACTGGAGTCCGTGTATCACCGCAGCAGGTCATCTGCATTGTTGTCCTCTTATGCACCATTGATCAATTAAATCAAAATCACGACAAAGATTGAGTCTCTAATCTCTCCCCCTCTGCGCGTGTATGTGTGTGTGTGTCTCTCTCTCTTTCTCCCTGTCTCGCAGGTCCCACTCACCGTATTGATGTATGTGTAATTATGATATATGTGTTGTAGTATCAAACAAGTGAATCAAATGCATCACGAAGAAAATACGAGAAATTCCCCTGTAATGTCTTTTCAATTGAATTGAACGATATAGAGGATGTGAAACTATTTCTTTCTCTCTCTCTCTTAACATATTGTAGTGTCCTTTTGGACACTGTTTGTCTCCTGTCGTATCGTATCACATTTAAAAAATCTCTCTCCATTCCTACGAAATTCTACTACTATTATGAGTACTACCACAGCCATCACTTTTACAAATGTACTTTTCTGTATGAATCAGCATTTATGTGTGGCACTGGCTCTTCGTCCCTGTTTCTTCTTCTTCTCTTCTTCTTGTCATCTCACATATTCTCCTGTATTGTTGTTCAATTTCTTTTGACAAGAAGAGAGCAGAGAGTGTTTCAATCGCTGTTGGGATTCCACAATTTATACAAGGTATATCATACACTCTCATACACGCCAGTGCATTGTGTATGCCTGTATGCGAGGGATTTTAAGGGACAATGCTTCATTGTAGTCCTCACATCCGGAATCCGATTCGGTGTTTATAATTTATCTTCTTTTCCTTCATTCCCTCCGGAATGAAGAGTAGATTTATCTGCCCATATTCCATACCTGTTGTTTTTCGTCTTCCATGGGACGACAAGGACGACTCAACTCAAGGGAATAGATGGGAAGATCAAGGAGGAGAATTGTCAGGTATTTACCAATTTAACCTCAAAAACGCACGTGCGACCACAATTGTTGTCAAAGGTAATGTGAGCAGTGTGGTATTCATTGTACATTTGTGCATGTGGAGAGAGAGAGAGAGAGAAGATAATATTTGTACAACGAAATCGACAGTTGTTTGTTCGTCTCACACACACACATACACACCGAGGTTCATTTTCCTGTCGTCGAATTAAAAAGGACATTTCAGAATTGCTAATGTGACAGGAGGGATGAGGAGTGAGAAATATTTTGAATTTACCTTCAATTTACTGAATGATTGAAAATCATCATTTTTTAAAAAAAATTATTGTTGTCCACAAAACCAAAGAGTGAAAGAGAGAGAGAGAGTTTGAAACAGGTAAAGTAAAGACGTAAATTGAAGAGTTCAAGGTGGGCTAAGTCGATGTCTGCTTTGGTGGCTGGCGCTTTTGAAACTTTCAACCCAGCCATGTCAAATCTTGGCCAAATCTCACCTTGTACTCATAGCAGTACATAAGGGAGAAGGAGTTGGTGTGAGGAGGGAAGGGAAGCAAAGTAAAGTAGAGAGAGAGAGTCTGCTAAATAGAATCTCGAGTGAAATCAGCATAGCTTTTTCCTTGTGTGAATTGTATACCTGTACATCTTTGTATCTGTATATTGTACTGTGGAATACACGGAGCCATGAAACGTCGCAATAGAGAATTATTATACATTTTTTCCATTCTCTCCTCCTTCCCCTCCTTCCAATGTTGTAGCTTTCCTGGGTGAAAAAATGGGAATTGTGAATATTTTGACTGTTGACACGATTTGAGATAATTTCATTGTACGATAGACAATACCATGTAAATGGGTTGTATTGTATCTCCATCTAAGTATGCCTTAAGTACAGCCTGCATGTACTTTCCAAGGACTGAAGAAAGAGGATGAAAAGTGGGGAGTTGAGAATACAAACAGTTTTTCTTAAAAAATAAAATTTGAATTTTCATCATCCCCTCCTTATTTTTTTTGTATCACGAATTTTACACAGGGAAATACAGGTAGTTTGGAAAAACTGTGTATTTGGAAGTCGGAATGCGTTTCAAATGCTAAAAATTACTTTATTTTTTGAGATGGAGTCGCCATTCAAAAAAAGGTAGAACAATGAAAGAGGAGGAGGAGGAAGATGGAGAGGGGAGCTGGTCGTTCTTACTTTATAGGTAATGGGCTAATAATAATAATATCACCTGCTCTTCTTCAAACAATCTTCTCTCCCCCTCTCCCTCCTTCTCTCTCTCTCTCTCTTGAGACGACGTTCAGACCCTCGACAAGTTTTTACAAGTGAACGTGCTAGGTTATTGTTATCCTTGCACCGAATATAACGTATGTTTGGCGTGAGATTTTTATCATTTTCCACTGACGTTCGAACATGGAGAGTGGAGTGGAGAGGAGAGAGATGAGTATTCACCTTCTTCTCCTTCGTCCTCTTCTCGTTTAACCGGTTCACCACCTAACTCAAGCTCTAACTCATCATGGGCTATTCCCCACACACACAGGCACACACATACACGTATGATATGAGCCGAGAGCAACTATGTACATACAAGTACAGAGAAGGAGAGAGAGAGTCAAGATAGGAGAAGGAGAAAAAAAATTTTCTTGAGGAAGCATTTAACTAAAGAAAACATATGTCATGCTACTGCTGTATCTCCTTTAAGACCTGCTCAGGCATACTTTTGGCATACGCCTGCCGTCCATTATCAATCAGCAATTACTACATAGTTACTTGTGTAAAGTTTTTTAAACTAGAATCATTTAAACATGCCCCGCAAAGTACCTTGAATTTATACCCATCCTTCCATTATCCCTCCTTTCATTCAATCTCCCCGTCCCCATTGTCTGTGTGTAGTGTACATAACTCTATAAATACACAACAACGAAATGAACCATACAAACAATTTGAGTTACGTTTTATGTAACATCCATCCCTCTATCTACAGCTACTCTCTGTGAAGGGAGAGTGGACGGGTGGGAGGGGGAGAAGAAAACAGGCTTTAAATTTTTATATTAAATTATGATAATCACATTTTATTGTACATATTCAGTATGTAATTATGTATCGAACTCTGTTTTATTCCTAAATTTATTCGAGAGTGTGTGTGTGGTGTGTGTGATTTTTTAATTGACAAAAGAGTTTAACTTTTGTTACAAAAGTTTTTGTAAAATTCTACAGGAATTGTGAAAAGGAAATATTCCGATTTTTTTCTCAAAAAGAATTTTTACAGGTGATAACAAAATGTATGGATGTATGGAGAGACAAGACTTTTCACAGGATAATGTAGAGAGACATGGAGGGAGTTGATGATCTTCAATTTTGCATGGAATAAAATGTACCTGTTAGATCTGACTGTGAGTGTATGAGTGTATGTGTGTGTGGATGTTCATGGGATGTCAAAGTCCGTGGGATGTGCCATACATTATGATGTGAGGATGGATAATTTCTCATGTCTGTCTACATCCAGATACCTCCACACATTGGAGTTTTCCTTCCCTTCTCTGAGAGTAGTGTGCGAGGAGGGAAGAAGAGGATGAAGAAGAAGGAGGAGGAAGGTTCAAGTCTGAGGAGAAGAGATGAAGAAGCAGAAAAGAGTTGAGGCGATGGCGGCGGCAAGTCAACTCATCGGTCAGCAGCAGTCACCTTGCCATAAGGAATAATAATGATGAAAAGGAATAAAACTCCGTACGCATTGCACCTGACTCTCTCTCTCCACTTCACTCTCTTCTCTCTCTGCCTCATCATCATCATTGAGAAGGATGCGCTTCTGTCCCTCCTCCTCCTTCCTTCTTCTATCTAAGTACAATAACAATAACAACAACACACTAGTTTTGCTCTTGTTTCTATACTACCCCCCTCCACACACACACACTCATCCCATCCCATACAAGTACACGAGAAGTATCATGGCTATGTGTGCATCAATAAACGATACATGTGGTATGTACATAGGCAGACAAAAGCACGTATCAATATTTTCCCCCATTCTCTCTCTTTCACAAAGAGATTCTCCCCCGCTCAGATGATTTTGAAGGGAAAAAGTTGGAAAGAGACAAGAACAGGAGCAGCAGTCAAGTAGATTCATTTTTCTAACCCTTATAGCCTTGTGTCTATGACTATGTGTATGTATGTAGATATGTGTGTATGTGTGCAAGTCAAGTTCGGAAGCCCGTCTACCACGTGTTTCATCAATCTAAACAATCATCCATCGTAAGTTGTGACTCCATTCCACTCACTCCTCCTGTGCCACAGTCTGTACTCGCTACTTGGTATTTTCCTAAGCCCTTTAATTTCTTTTTCTCCCTCTCCCTTTCCTCTCTCTCTCTCTCTCTCTCTCTCTCTTAAGTAACACAATTCACCTGTTCCTCCCGGACAATGTTGTCTGAAGCCAAACCGTCGTCGTCCTCATTCCCCTCTCCTCCCTCGTAAACTGACAATGGAGTGTACATACGGGTAAGAATTTTCATGGAAGCACCATCCACCCAGTCAGTCAGACAGTCGTACGGCCGTTTCGTTCGTGCTCTTCAAAAATACGTAAGACAGTCGAATTTTAAATTTTAATACTCTCCCCTATCCTCCGTTTCCTTCCTTTCCCTTATAATGTTCCCTAGTTAACAACATATGCTCCTCTACTCCACTAAGCCCTCCTCCTCCTCCTCGTTCTTCTCTCCAAAACAACTGCAATGTGTTTTGGCTTTTTGACTTGGCTTGTATTGTGTCCTCATAGATACATAGACAAAAAGCTGCCATGATCCTCTTTTTCTATGTGTGTTCTGCTGATACATCTAACGTGTATTTATATGGGTGGATTTACATAGGCTAATTTAGGATCAACAGCAGCATGTTTCTTTCCCTGTATCCCTGTATGTGCTGTGTGTATGCTATGTGTGTGTGTGTGGACAGCGCCTTAAAACGCCTTCCTTCTGCTTTGGTCGTCTCGTGCTTTCTTTCCCTGATTACAAGCTGGTTATAATTTGCACTGTACCTATATATAATACCTAGGCATGTACAATGTATTTGGATAGAGAGAGAGAGAGAGAGAGAAGGATACGTGCCACCTAAGTATGTGCTTGACTTTTCGTTTTTATGATTTCCTCACTCATCCCTTCTCCTCCTCCGTCGCCTCACAAAATAAATAAAAGAATTCGTCTTCTTTCACCTTCTGGCTTCCCTCTTAAGGTTACTGCCGTGTGGATGTGTGCGTGTGTGTGTTACAGTTACACAGTTACATCATCATCACTACCAGCTCTATTCAACAAGTCAACGGTCGCAAATCTAAATGTCTTTTTTTTCGAGAAAATAGACTAACAAGAGAAGTTTCCGCGTTGATACATCGGAATCTGAAGAATCGACATAAATTCATGTTCATTGGACCCACCTGACCTCGGTCAGTTGTGTCATTCGGGTGCATTTTTCGATTTGACCTTTTGGTGACCTCTTCAAGTGCCAATGTTGAAGGGACGAAAAGTTCACCAAAAAACATGGGACTTGGGTCAAAATTGTTCTACATGAGCCCCTGAGTAATGTTGAAATGGGAACTTTTGTTCTATCTTGTAACCCATGACCTCCAGAGGTCATCCAATCTATGGTGGTGTCAGGAACGGGAATTTGAGGCATTCTTTCACTGAATCAGCTTAAATCTTGCATAGTTTCTGTTCAAACTGACCTATGTGGTCCCGCAGACTATGGGAATACCTAATCCTGTCTGACAGAGTAGGTTACTTAACATGAAGAGGTCATTAGCGTGACCTGGTCACGAATTATGCTTCAAAATGAGGATATTTTGAGAATTTTCCTGTAACTCCTCGTAGCTGCGGCCAAAAAATCTGAAAAAATTCCAAAAATGGTAAAATAGTACGCTGAATGTAGGTAGCTCATGGACATGTCACAACTTTTTCATTGTGACCCTCCATGCGAGGTCAACGGGGTCAAATGACCTTTGATGACCTCTGTAGGTCGTCCAGTGACAAATTTCCAAAATGCACCAATACGAAATGATGTAGAATGTGTTTGGCTCCCTCTCTGAATTTTTTCAGATTTTTGTATCGAAAGAGGGCGCTGCTACAGATGTATTTGCAAATTGACTCTGGAGGTCACAAACAGGGTCACAAAATTATTTCCCGTCG
>WJFB01000387.1:0-66893 GCA_009870185.1 Pygmarrhopalites habei | reverse complement strand
CAAATCGAAGCTCATGAGATGGACAGTACTCAATTTGAGACATTCAAAAAGATATCTCGTCATCTCTTCAATCGAGAGTGGAACATGGACTATAAATGGACTCGAGATCCACTCCATCATCCATTGACAATTGTCGAAGAGGATGAAATGAACTTGAACTAATATCTTTTTGTTTTTCATATAAATTGATAGTATATAGTGCTAGACACAATGTTACTATGAAAGATCTCTTTGTTTTTATATACTAATGAACTAATACATTGTTGTACACTTGATTGTTTTGTTGAAAAAATAAATGTGGCAACGATAACTTTTACATCTTTTTCTTTACGTACGAGCTTCTGTTGGATCCACTGGTTCTAAGAACGGCCATGCACATTTATGACCCTGAATTTGCTTTAAAAGTTTGGACAACAAAGGATAATCTTCATATGATAAGGGTTTTAAGTTGGCATGATTCAAAGGAGTAGTAGAGTCACAATTCGGACACACGTATTCATCTATTTGATTTGATTCAGCTAGAAATAAAAAAAAAGGTCAACCATTTATATTTTTGAAGTTTGTAAAATAATTTCTACACAAAATTCAAACACGTAATTTCACATCAGATTGCCTACCTTGAAGAACACCGACACACCGCCCATGGAACCAGTCTTGACATGTGTCACAACAAATGTAAAATCTGTAATAGAATAAGAATTCATAGATGTGACAAAATGGACTTGAATGAATATATTCATATGTACCATTTGAAGAATAATAAATAACAATCCTTACTGAGATTCATCATAAGGCTGACGACACAGGCAATAAACTTTGCTGGCATCATTTTGACAGGAATCACAGACATATTCCGAAAGACAAGTAGACATTTCCTCAGTGATTCCAATGCAATCTCCATGAAACCAATTTGAACACACATCACAGCCCACATAAAATTTTGAATTATCATAAGGAGTCTGGCAGATACAATACAATTTATTCTTTTTTCTTTTCTTTGTAGGACTGGCATTGGCTCCGGCAGGGGTGGATTTCCCAAGCGTTTTCGACTCGATGGCTTTCCGCTTCTAAACAAAAAGTTAAAATTAATCGTCAAATTTAATTTGATACAATTTATAGGATTATTAACCCCTTTCGGGCCGGAGTACACGAATGTCGTGTAGTGGCCCGTGAGGAGCATTTTGTATAAATCAAATTCTGTTGCTGTGAGAATGCTCACTACGGGGCACAAAAAACTCCGTCCTGAAGGGGTTAACAGTAAACATGGTCACCATTTTTTTAGACAGGGGAAAAAGACTAACCTGGCTTCCTTTAGGTTGATCGGCACTAGTTGTAGCTGGACTCTTATTTGATATTTTGATAACTTCCTCATGGATCTCTTTCTACAATTATAAATAAACAAATAATCATCAATGATGGCTCATTCATAATGTTAATTAATAAAGAAATAGTGGACATACAATAGTTCAAAATGAAAAAGATGGTGCAAAAATGTACCTGTATATCGATATGCAACTCCTTTTCTAGTAACCCACGTTTCTTGAAAATATCCTTTTTCAATAATTCCTTATGTCTAAAGAGAGTTGAGATCAATTTCGGTTGAGTCATCTGACCAGGAGTTTTGACTGGCGACGGTGAGTCAATTTTGGAAGTTTTCTTTTTACTAGCCTTGGAGACTGCAGAACTTGGAGTTGGTTGTGATGTAGTACTAGCATCTGCATTGAGGTTAGTGTCATTCGTCAACTCATCCTTAATACTAAGTGCTTCTGATACAGATTTTCCTAAGATTGGGGTCTTGACAGGAGTCTTGACGGGAGATGATAATGTCGTTGTAGTTGCTACAGGTGGTTTAACTGGACTGGCACCAAGTCCTTCTGACACAGATTTTCCTTGGATGGAGGTTTTGAGGGGAGATGTCGTTATAGTTGTTACAGGTGGCTTAGCTGGACTTGTACTCAGCACTTTAGATGTAGTAAGAATCTTTTCTTCTGTTTTAAGAATTTGTTGTTGTTGTTGTGCTGGCAATATATTGACTTTGAATTTTGTTGGTGACTGAATGACAGTTCCAGTAGTAGTAGCCGTAGAAGCAACAGGGACAAACTGATTAGTTGAAACATTTGCAGTGTTCATTACTGCTCCTGATGTCTGAATTTGGAATGGACCAGGAGGTAAGCCTTGCATTCCTTGCAGTTGAGTTTGAATTTGTTGGAGTAATTGCGGTGTCAATTCCTGTCCAGGTGGAAGTATGAATAAAGGCTGCTTGGGAGTTGCCGTACCTGAAGAGTCACTTGTAGTCACAATTTGAGATGCTACAGGAACAGTCACTCTAGTTGGGGTTTGTGCAGCACTAACTTCCTCTGTACCTTGAGTCGTTTTGATAACAGAACCACTACTCGGAATACGTCCCACTATATTTTGATTCGTAGCAATAGGCTGAGCTGGTTGTTGTTGTTGTTGAGCCGGTTGAATTTTCACATCCGGAGTTTTGTACAATTGTTGCTGTGCTACAGCCAACCCAGTCGTCTTTGGTGTGACCATGGAGGAAGCGGTTGGAGTTGATGAGATGGGAACTTTGGGAGTAGACGGAGTGGAGTTTTGAACTGTAGTCGGTGGAGACTGTTGAATCAAAAACTTTAAGAGTGATCCTGGTGGGCCCGTTGGCATTGACGTAATTTGTGCTTGAATCTGTGCTAAAACTTGTGGTGTTATCTCTTGCACATTCCCTTGGAAAACAAGTTTAGATCCTTGTGGACTTGGATAGACTTTTGCAAAGACTTCTGTCGTTTTTCCACCTTGAACTCCAGGTTTGACAGCCATGGGTGCCATACTCTTTACTGGCGAAGACACGTCTTCCTTCTTTGTACTAATCTTTGAGACTGCAGGACTGTGAGTTGGTTGTGATGTAGTAATAGCATCTGAACTGAGGGTGTTGTCATTCGTCAATTCATCCTTATTACTAAGCCCTTCCGACACTGTTTTTGGAACGATGGGGGTCTTGACGGGTGTTGATGTCGTTGTAGTCGCTACAATTGGTTTAGGTTGATTCGTACTAAGCACTTGACCTGTCGTTACAATTTTCCCATCAGTTGTTTTAATAATCTGTTGTTGACCACCTGGCATTATATTGACTTTGAATTTTGCTGGGGACTGAATGACAGTTCCAGTAGTAGTAGCTGTAGAAGCAACAGGGACAAATTGATTAGTTGAAACATTTGTCGTGTTCATTACTGGTCCTGATGTCTGAATTTGGAATGGACCAGGAGGTAAGCCTTGCATTCCTTGCAGTTGAGTTTGAATATGTTGGAGTAATTGAGGTGTCAATTCCTGTCCAGGTTGAAGTATGAACAAAGGCTGCTTGGGAGTTGCATTGCCTGAAGAATCACTTGTAGTCACAATTTGAGATCCTACAGGAACAGTTGCTCTAGTGGTAATCACTTCCTCTGTGCCTTGAGCTGTTTTGACAACTTTCTTGAACACTTATTTGACCACCCACACGTCCCATAGTATTTTGGTTTATGAGAACATGTTGACCTCCCTGTGGTTGGATTGCTTGAATTTTTCCGTCAGGAGTCTTGTACAATTGTTGCTGTCCAACTGCAACACCACTTGTTTTTGGTGTGACCATAGAGGAAGCGGTTGGAGTTGAAGAGATGGGAACTTTGGGAGTTGAATTTTGTGTAGGAGTAGTCTGAGATTGTATTACAAATTTTAAAACTGATCCTGGTCCAACACCTGGCATTGATGAAATTTGTGCTTGAATCTGAGCTAAAACTTGTGGGGTCATTTCTTGTGCATTTCCTTGGAAAACAAGTTTGGAGCCTTGTGGAGTTGCAAAAATTTTTGCAATCACTTCTGTTTTACTTCCTTGACTTACAATGCCAGTGGGTGTTTTTGTGACACCAACTTTCCGATTTAGGATCACGGGTGACTGACCTTCTGCTCCGACTTTGGTGCCAATTGTCCCTTTAGTAAGGATGAGTCTCTTGCCTCCAATGGAAATATTTGATGCACTAGAACCGGGTCCACCATATGATCGTGGATTTGCAGGTAGTCCAGCAGCAGCATTTTGTTGTTGCAGTTGCTGAGAAGCAGTGGGCATTTGAGATTTTCCATTTGTTCCAATATTTGCTTTCACATGGTTGTCTCGTTTGGACAAATGCACAGCACGTTGCATTTTGAGTTCATACTGTTCCTTCATCATATCAGCTGCTTTGACAGCAGAGATAGTAGTAGTAGTGGCAATGCCATTTCCACCATTTGCTGGTGATGGATCCCATTTGTCAGGTCGACTCAAAGCAACCCCTGTCTTTGTTCGAGTTAGAGGTACATTTTCGATTTTCTTTTCACCCTTCTTGTCTTGCTTGTCTCCATACAATCGAATCTCCCAAATATCGACTTTGTCTTCGTCCACCCATTCCTCTACAACTACAGGTTCATTTTTATCTGGTGACTCGGCTCTTTTACGCTTACGTAATCCACTTCGTGAAGGAGTAACCTCTGAAGAAAACAAATAAATACAAGAAAATTTAGGGAAAAGCTTAAAAAATGTTATATATGTTTAAAAAACCATCAAGATGTATGATTTTTTACCCCGAATAGTTTTTGGTGCATCAATAGGTACAGTCTGCTTTCGTCTAAGAAATTGGACTCTCTCTGCAAATCGACCTAAAATTCTTTGACCTAGGATTTCGGTGGTGATAATTTCCATGTCAGTCGTAACTTGATTTTTTCCATCCAAATTAGGTGGCTTCATCTATTTAGGCAAAAGACAAAAACACAAAAAAATTGTAATAAATCACTAAATAGATATTTTGGAAACTTTGTCAAATGAGGCAGAACACTAAAAAGCAATGAGTACATTTATCGTGATCAATATATCAGAATCCTTTTGGTAAAAGTATCATTACGAATCAATGGAAGATACATTGTCATCATTTATTAAATACATGATAATTGTACAAGCTAATCATACGAAAATTAAATTCAAATGAGAAAAAAAACTTGCCTGAATATCATCCCAACGGACTGAAGCATACAGAATTCTGAGTTGTATGGCAGCAGCGGCTAGACTACCAGAATGTACCGTTCTGTATTGCCAACATGTTTTGAAGTAAGGTCTTCCACAGGGATATGGCCAAGCCCATGTATTCCCTGGTTTAGGATTTGCAGCAAATTCAATTGGAGTAATTGATCGACCTGCTGTTCTGGCCAACTTTTTTATTTCATACTGTGGAATGATCAAAATACTAGGCTTCTTGGATACGACAGTTCGAAATCCAGAAGTGACTGGATATTTAACTGGAGTCCTCTTTCTCTTGATCTGCTCTGGTAATTTCTTTAAGTAGACTTTTTCCTGTGATCTTCCCTTTGTGTACATTCTTTTCTCATCAATTTCCTTTTTCAATTTCTCCAACTTGTCTTTCTCCAGAGTCAAATTTTTCTCAACTTTTTTCCGTTGTGAATCTTGAATGACAAACTTGAGTCTACACATGGGTGAGTAGCATTTACATTGATCTGTTGGACTGATTTTACCCTTACTTTTGTCAACTTGACACTCGTACGAATAACACTTGAGTTCATAGGTACCAGAACAGGGAAATGTTTTTTCCAATTTTGCCATTTCTTGGTCAATTTGACTTGACATTGAGGTCTCATGTTGATTTTTGATCTTTTCAATAGTATCCGCTCCATAGGTAGTATTTAATTCCTTCTCTTCAAGAGCTTGTAACTTGACTCGACGGGCGAGTAAATTGTCGAGTACATAAACTCGATGGGCCAACTTTGGATACATGATTCTATTTTGTGACTGAATACCCAGGGAAACATTAATTACTTCACTCCGTACTTTCTTTCCCATTGATGGTAAATCTTCCTTGGTCTCTTCTGATGATTTCTCCTCTCCATGTTTGTCATCATCTTTTCCTCCCTCTAGGACAACAGAAGAAGAGTCTATGACATTTGGTTTCATGTCTTCTTCCTTTTTCACATCTTCAATATGAATTGACTCATCATCAATTATTGTCGAGTCTTGAGACAATTTGGATGAGTCAAAATCTGACGAGTCAATTTTTTGTGTCTCCGCTTCATGGTCACCACCACTAACAACATTTTGACTATTACTACTACTATTATTATTATCATTTGCACTTTCATCATTCTCAACTTTTATTTCAGTGTCAGACACTTGAACATCATTTGATTTATCCTCAGGTTGTCCTTCTTTTAAAGTAGACTCAGTCGATGTTGTTGTCTCCAACTTGACATCTGTTACTTCATCTTTATCATGAATCTCAGATTGGGAATCCTCGGATTGGGAAGAAGTTGGGAGTGGGATGGGTGAGTTTAATAGTGGACTATTATTAGTAGTAGAAGTTTTTTCTTCAGATCTTTGATCATTGACTGATGATTCCTCAACTTCCATAGACTTGACAGTGTTATCAGCCTCGGATGCAGAAAAAGTTTCTCCTTTGGCTAAATTATTATTAGTATTAGGACTATTTTGACAATTATTATTAGAGACACCACCACCAGTTGTTGTTGTTGAGGTAGGGAGTTGACTACTACTGCTGCTATTACTACTAGAAGGTTCAGGTTTCTTGGTTGTAGCAGACAAACTTCTCTTGGCCATCAATTTATCATATACATTGGGATCTATAAGCATGGTTTTAATTTTTCCAATTTCATTCTTAACTTGTATCACATGTTTGTAGGGTCCACCAAGAAGTCCACACTTACGAAAATCTTTAGGTTTAGCTGGACGGGAAGTAGAGAGCCATAGCCAACCCCAACGTCCATGAATTCGATACTCTTCACCTTTCTGTTTCCATGCTTGATGTTTGGGTGGAATTGAATACTTGACAAATTGTGGAAGAAGACGAAGACGATCCTCTTCCTCATCCCGGTCTTTTTTGTCTCTCTTTTCAATTTTCTTTCTCTCTTCTCTTTCTGCAGCACTCATTCGTATCAATTTAACATGTCCACCACCCTCCGCCCAGACTGGATTAAAAACTGATGGTCTTAAACAGGCTGCTAGAGCAATCATTGCTCGGGTAAAGTCTTTACTTGTTGTTGAGTTGGCTACAGCTGATACCCATGCTTTACGTAAAATTGGCCAATTTACATGCATCAAAGTGACAGGGAGGGAATTTTCCATTCCATTAAGAGTTGCACGAAGTGTTGTCACAATGGAAGACCGAACACCTTGTTGTCCTCCAACCCACTTGCATTCAGAGGCTGTTGTCAAGGAAAACTTGTGAGACATGTGACGACGACGATCACGCTCTTCATTATTTTGAGACTTGCTGAGTGCCAATGGATCGGTAGTGTACAGATTGACATAGGAACGGAAAGTACCCTCATGACCAAGTTTGTAGAATCCAGCTGATTTTAATCTAGTCATTCTTTCCTCAGAGTCAACGTCAAGTAAAAGTGATTTTGATTTACGAATTGAAGCAAAGCTTGGGGACTCTTCGGCAAGTTTGGGAGTTGAAGACACAGATTTTGAACGAGTGGTAGTGCTGACCACTTCCTCTTTCACAGCAGTTATATTATTAGGATCAACTTTAGATTCTGGCACTGTCACTTCAGATTTTATTACATTACTAGTACTATTATCATTTGGACAATCTACAACAGTGTTAGGATCCACTACAACAGCATCACCATTATTATCTTTTACTGTTTGACTCGTTTCGTTCACGTCAGGAGGAGTTTGTTCTTGACTATCAGCTTCAACTTTTGAATCACTAGCAGTCGTAGTAGTAGTAACAGTTGTTGTTTCAGGCTCCAATGGACTTGGAGTGTCTTCAAATTGAGATTGAGGTAACTCAGAAGAAGAGTCTAATTTACTACTATCATCATCATCTTTGAATTCTTCATCCTGAAAATAATTCATAATGAAACACAAATTGTACAAATCACAATTCAATACATATTACACATTTGATTTAAATAGGTAATAAAGAAAATTGGACTGTATTTTAAAAATATATATATTATTATTTATACGTACTATTTCGTCTTTGACGTCGTCATCATCAAGGTCCATATTTTCACTATTTTCATGAATAGAACTTGGAGTTAGAGGCTCAAAATCTTCAAATGCATAACCACCAAATTTATTTCTATTTCGTCGATTTAGCCTATCTTCACGAATTCTCTTCTTCTCCTCTTCCTCCTTCCTTCTCAGTTCGTCCTCTTGACGTTGTTTCTCCTCTTCCTCAAGTCGTTTGGCTTTCAGAACCTCTTCTTCCTGACGAGCCCTATCCTGCTCCTCTTGTTGTTTTGCAGTCAACCTTTCCTCATGGACTTTTTTGAGGAGTGCTAAAAAATTTTAAATATTATTTTTACAAGCCCTATAATATGTAATGACCTGATTTTTGTAGTCTAAATTGTTTAGTTACCATTCTCAGCTTCCAAATAAGTTTTTCGATGTTGAGTATTCATTAAATTGGTAACTTTTTCTGTGAGTTGCATTTGACGAACAATTTCTTCTTTCTGTCCAAGGATGGCTTCACAGAGAGCAATTTCATAAACAATTGGATCAATTTGATGTAAAAGTTCTTCTACTTGAAAAGGGGTTGAATAGTACCAGACTTCATCTCCACCATCACTCTCTCTACAAAAACAAATTGAGAGTAAATTAGTATTTACAAAAAAAAAGATGGTAAACTGTACCAGGTAAAGTGAAATTAAACAATAGTAAGAGGAAGTAAATTCAACTTACACTATAACACGACGAGCAAGAAACCAATATTTTCTACCATGTCGATCATAACCTAAGTGCTCGTGTCTTATAAGAAGTCCAGCTTTCTCCATGTCAGAAACACATTCCGTTACTCCCACCACCTTCAATTCAAATAAATGATTAATCTTTCACATGTAAAAATAGGTAAACATAATACATAATAATGAATTAATGGGTTAATGGGTTTTTGCAAATATAATTGTACCTTATTTTTGACACATATTGGACATTTCCAATCATCCGGTGGATCATCTTCACTGAGTGGTGGTTCAATACAGCCCAAATGATAAACGGCAGGACATGTCTCACAGCATACAAGTTCACCAAGACGATTACAGGATCTACAATGATCTTCATGAAGAATATTCCCCTCTGCAACAAGAGATTCTCGGACGAGGTTTGTGGCCAAAAAAATTTCAATTAACCATCCCAAAATTTTGATGCGTACATCTGGTCCACAAAAAGGATACTCAACGGATGTGATTTCTTTTAAAACTTCTGTCCAACTTGGATCACTCTCGATATATGCACGAAGACTCTCAGCCCATGTCATATTATCCATAAAGAAAAGGGTTGCTTGTACTGAATCTTTACAGTCATTAGGACCAAATACTGTACCATTAGCATCCTCTTCACGCAATATTGCCTGTAATAATGACAACAATCAAACAAAAGTTGGTAATTAGAATACAAGTATGTAATATATTTGAAAGATTTCCTATTGTTCAGTAAAATCAAAATCATATATCAGAATCCTTTTGGTAAACGCTCAATAATATCACGTTACATATTTTTGTCATCATATATTTATAGTATTTCATACTTATAGAGAGTATAAAAGTGTCTAGTAGTATGTAAACAAAATGATTTACCTTAAGAAGTTGAATATGTATTTCAGCAAGTAACGAACTTTGTTCATCTGATGATAAAGCTGCGCAAAAATCTTCAAAACGGAATGGAGTTAATCTTACTAATTGATGAAACCTCCTAATAGTTTCATATATAGAGAGGGCTTTGACGACCAAATTTCTAGGTAATAACAAGTCATCAGATGACTGAGGAATTTCTAATTCTTCTATAGAATTACTGTCTTCATCCAACCAAATAGGGACAGGAGGACTTGGAAGTCGAATAAGACGAGAGGACTCGACGGAAATATCTGAATCACTGTCAACAGAGTCTTCAACTGTTAGAGAAAGTAAAAATGAAACAAAAGTACTTTAGTAAATTGATTCGTTATCATATTCATTGTATATATTGTAGAATCTCTCTCTCTGCTTTCCACTCATACATTACAAAGTTATAATAGGTATATTAATATGAAATTATATTAAAAGTTGTAACATAGTAAACACCATAACAAAAAAAGAGATACACTTGACAATACAATTTAAAAGTAATACATAACAAATCATGATTATGTAATAATAATCTAAGTTGTACATTCAAAATAGTAAATAAAGAACTGTCATTGACTGTCATGTAATTTTACCGGATAGAGAGAGAAAGATTCAAATTTTTACAATCACAACAAATAACAAACAAAAAAAACAACTCACTTGTATTATTATCATCTGCAGAATTTGATTCCAAATCCGAGACGGGTTGTTCAGGTTCAGATTCATTTTGGTCAGAGTCAAAATCTGATCCATAATGATAGTCATGAGTATTATAACCTCCTCGTCTCTTTTTCTTTCCCCTTGAAGAGGAAGCACTTTTTCTAGAGTTGTCAGTTCTTGTAGCTACACACTCTGGTCGGGCACTTCGATGACCCCTTGACCCACCCCCTCGATGACCAGGCGGTCTCCCTCTTCGACCACGTCCTCGTGGACTTGGAGTCACTTGAGTTTGAACTTCGGGTTTCTTATCCCGTCCAGCCAAGTAAGTGGGTTTCTTGTACGGATTTATGACTGGGGTATTTACAAATGACGATGAGACTCTGCCCGAGGATTGACGTGATTGCCGTGTTCTACGTGGACGAGGAGTGTCGTCCATGTTCCGTATTAGCCTAATTTAAATTTAAATTCCGAAATCTATCCAGTGCTTCCTGGATTCACTGAAAACCGGAGGGAGATTAAAATTGTCTTGAAGAATAAAAAGGGTAAAATAAAAGTCCCCTTCAAATTCAGTTTGCAGCGAATTTCGGACGCTTCTCTATTTACGTACGACGCTCACTAGAGGGCGCGCAACGTTCGTCTCCCTTCCGCGTGCCTTGTCTTCGTTTTGCCCTCTCCTCCCCCCTCCTCGAATGCACAATTACCAGGAAGAATAAACACACACAATTATTATTATTTAACAATGAATGGGGGACATTTTTTCCCACTAACCAAAATCGTTCCAAACAAACGAAGGTGTTGACAATTGAAAGATCATGTTGTTTTTGGATTCATACCATGGAACTCTGAGTATACATACAATATGTCTCATGTACTCGTTGTGGTCCTCCTCATCTATTCTCTCCTCCTCTTGGAAGGAGTCTCCTCAACATCCTCAACATTCCCTGTCAAAAGGAGTACAACACAATTGATCTCTGTTGTGGACATTCATATCCCACTCATTGAGAAGGCTGCAGCCAAATTAAGTCAAGCCAGCTTTGAAGGTGACCCAATCCTCATTCAAAATGTGGACAGTCCAAATTCAAAAACATACTACAAATTACCCCATGGTGACCGAAGTGGAGCCACAGTTTTTACAAGACAAGTCGTTGACATTGGCAAGTCTGTCATTGTCCTCAATGACAAGGAGGATGACACACTCAAGACGAGTAAGAAGAAACAAACGTTTGTAGTCCTCAAACAGAAAAAAGGAGAAAAGAGTACATACTATGTTACTCTTGCTTATGTGAGGTAATTAAATAAATTTATTACATCATCACCGTCCCTACTACTTACTATGCCCCTCTGTACTCATAATGGTATTTATTTGTATTAGAAAACTACTACTCAATGAAAATCCGAAACAAGGAACCAAAATTGGGAATGACACGGTTCAGATTGAATGGGACACATGGACACGTAAAAATAATGTTGTGGGTAAAGCTAGAGCTTTTGGTTGGACAACATGTGCTGAGAGTATCTTTGTCTCTTGTCAAACAACTGGGATGGTTGTTGGGAAAGGGGATGGTCATGACTACAGTGAGGAGACTGATAAGGTCAAGGATAATGGTGGTGGGGTCAAAGTAACACAGGTCAAGAGTCCTAATTGGGGACTCAATAAAATTCCTCTGGCCAATACAGAACGTACAAATTGGACAATTGGGTCAGGCAGTCAAAATAATAATAACAACAATGATGGTTCTGGTGTGGTCCAAGGTGGAGATTTGACAGAACCACTTGATTTTTTCTCTGATTTGGATGACACTCCAGCTGAAGCTAAAACTGTCGGGGTTGTAGTGAAGGTCATCTCAACAGGGTCTTTGAAAGATACGTCATCATCGGGAGGAGGGAGAAAGAGGAAGTTCCATAAAAAGAAAAATGATCAAAGTAATAGTCTTTACAAAATAAATAACTTTAGAATTATTACAATAAGCAAAGTAATCCCCTTTTTTTTTTACAAATTACACATTTTGTTTTTAATTGCAGGCGAACAAGAAACACCTAACATTCAAGGTCAATTGATAATTCATAAATTAATTTCCTCCCCATTCTTCTAGTTCACAAATGATATTTAATATGGTAATTTATTGAAGACCTCCTTAGAAAACTTGCCAACGGTGAAGGGTCGGATGTTGGAAATCTTGTCAAGGGAGTCTTAAGCATGGCCTCAGAACTTGTGGGTGGATCTGACCTCAGTAAAAGTTCTGGACGAACTACGGCCGTGTCGGATGGAAATAATTGTAATGCATTTTACTAGGTATTATGTACATTTGAATTTTTATTCAATAATGACGATTCACTCATATCCCATATTTTAATGTGTGTGTGTGCAGTGAATAAAGAACCCTTGTCGGACATTTTTGGTCATTTGGGTTGGAAGACTCAGGATGTAGCCAAGGAAAATCTTTCCAGTACTTCCTTCACTGTTGAAGATGTACCCTTTGTAGGGTTTGGTTCTTGTCCGTATGTAAACACTTTTTTAATCCATGTCCTATACATATATGTACTTTCTCTCTACTACACTAATGAAATGCATGATTACAAGTGATGACAACTAATTTTTTTAAGGAATGAGAAACAAACTTTGGCTGACTTGAACAGTATAAAAACACCTGAACAGGCTGTAAATGTCTATTTGAGTGCTTTGAGAAATCAGTGTGTCAAACGTCATGCAAGTCATCTCCTTCGACTCTTCACTGACAAACTTCTCACTATCAATGGAGACAAGACCCTTTCCATCCCAACATCCAATCCAATTTTGTGAGTCTCTTTTTTTATTAATCACATCTATGAGCTTTATCAATTCATCTTCTCTTCTTTTTTTTGAGAAAAACAGGAAAAGGTCAAAATTGACTCCAAAGGAAATCAGCGATTTGTCCAAAGCTTACGAGTTTACAATGTTCTCTCAAGTCTTGGCAGCCGAATTTCGAACACCAACTTTTACATCAACTTCCCCTGATGGTTCCAACATTTCTTCAAGTGTCTACACCATTATCAATATGGCCCTTCATACCCTGACCCACACAACAAAATTTGTCCCCAGTCATTTTATCCTCCTGACTCGTAATCTACTCCAAACAATAAAGTCAGCAAATACAAAAGTACTTCAAGACTACGGGAGGTTATTGTCTTGTCCAGACTGTCCAGTGGAAGAGGAGGAATTGGCCAAGAATGATGTTTTCTGTCTACAAGCCCTCCAGCAGTTCATCGTGACGGGGATGAGGGCATATGTACAACCAGAGAATTCTCATACTGCATTTGCCACATTCTTTGCACGGTATAAAGACATCATTGCCGAAAGAACCAATTCATACCTCTAATCAATAGACCAACAGCAACAATAATAATTGTCACAATTCCCCCTTTGTAAATGTCGGAGAGGAATAGGAACATCTCTCTCTCCAAACGAAACCATTATTCATTTGTGTATTAACTTGTCAACAAAATTCCAATTCGAATGTTGTATTAATTGTGTGTATTATAATTTAGTAATAAAATAGACTGCTTCATTATTAAACAAAAAAATAGTTAATTAGCTTCTTATCCTGACCAGACATCAGACGACGATAAGGAGAAAGGACTGTCCGAAATAATGATACTTTGTCAGCTAGTGCCGCCTTTGCAGCTTGCTTTTACAATATCATCTTTGAATGTCCCTTTGTTTTCAGATTTTAGTGTCCTCTGAACTTCACGAAGCACTGTTTCAGCACTTTAAATCGTTTCAAGTACATTTGATGGCTTTTATTTATTCATTGGAAGGTTATTTTCATAGTAAGCGTATAAGTACAATGTTTGTTGTTGAAAAAAATCAAAGGAAAAACTTGAGTCAACAGGGAAAAGAATTGGATTTTGTATTGTAAAAATGAAACAGTTTTCATTCCAATTTCCTTTGCCACTTGTGATCCTCATGGTTTTCATCATTGAGGGGAATGAAAGTGACGAAGAGTTTATTCCATATCGTCCAATAGAGGTTGAAACCCACACTTTGGAAGACCAAGGCAGAAGAGTTCGTCCTGTAAGGTCAAGAAAACCAAACCTCAGCCTCAAGAAGGTCACTCCAAAAGGGAGGAATAATGTTCATCCAGCCTTCAACAAAAATTCCTTGTATCTCCTTACAGTCAATCTAGGAGCATCCAAAACAGTTGAAGAGAAAAGGACACTCATTAAACTTAACATTCCATTATTTAGACTGCTTAAAGGAACACCTCCTCCCATCATCAAACCCTTATTAATTAAAAATGTGACCACAGTCACAACTACAACTACTAAAAGTTTCAAGAATTATACACAGATAGGAGGTGTCATAACGAAGAAACAACTTGTAAAGAGAAAAAGAGCTTTCGAAGTAAAAAATGATGAAAAGAGCACTGAAAAAATTGTTACTACAACTGAACAAACCACAATGTTACCTACTACTAAACCTGAATTAAGTGTTCAAGGAGGAGACACAGAGAGGAAAATTAATTCAACAGAATTCCAAGAACTTGAAAAAGATGAAAAGGACAGGATTAAAGCGGAACAAGAATTGGAGGCAAAAGGGAAAAACCGGACACACGTTGTATTTGTCCCTGATGATGATTAAATTAATCAAAGTGCATGGTGGATCTCAGACTTTTAATGATGATGACAAATCCCTCAAAACAACCCCGTTGGCCACGAGTCAGTCTCAGAGTGGCAAACCCCCAACTAAATCATCCTGCCAATAATAAAAGGAAGAGGAAGAGAAATGTGAATCATTCTCAAGGGTCATCGTACGACCAGATCAGAGAAAGACATTCCGACCTTCCAGAAATCTCTTTTGATTACCACATCCGAAAAAGAATTGGTGTCGACAAAACATCAAACACCGGTTAGTGGGAACAGGAAGATCCGGATCCAGAACTCGTCCAGTAAGCAAAAGCTTGATTAGTATCAGCAGTGATCGTTTGGCCATTACGGAATTCAGTTTTATCTGCCAAGTTTCTGCTTGGTCAAATTTCTCTCGTTTTGCCCTGATTGAATCGCTAAATTTGGCGTTTATTGTTTTCATAAAACTCTCTTCGTTCACTTGTACAATACAAGCGTCGCAGGGGTTTCATTTGTGAAATTTCCAGTGCTTTTTCTCCTCCAATTTGTTATGCTTTGATTAGTGATGAGTTTGTCAAATGCCCTTAGCCATTATGAAAAAATTAAGCAAAATTTTATGCATAGTGCAGGAAGAAGAACACACGTCATTGATAGACTGTTTAGTTTTCAGAAAGGGTTACTTTTATTTGGGTTGCGTACAATGATACATTCAACAAGGTCATAATATAATATGAGAGAACTATACATTCATCATCATAATTTCATTGTTCTGCCCTTATTATTATTATTATATTGATTGTATATTATATTAATATATTTGATTGACAGTTGCTCTATACTGTAAGTTAAGTATGTACAAGGGTGAAAAGTTTAGGAGTAAAGTTTTTTAAAAAAATGATGAGGAGGAAGAAAGTAAAAAGAGATCGTTGGGATGAGGAAAAAGAGCACTTCACATTTGGAATACCCATTATAACATCACATAGCATGGTCAATTCATGTTTTAAAAATTTAAGGATACGTATAGTAAATAACAAAAAAAATGACACACTGAGTGAAGGAGTCACATTTAACTGTCTCATATCTTATCGTTAATATATACATATTATAGTACAATGTAAAATGTGTGTCAGAGAGGAAGTTTTTTGTGGTTGAAAGAATAAATGACATTTTATACTTTTACTGCTGCTGTTGCTGCTGAAGCTTTGATGTCATAAAATACAAGACTGTATACTCATTTTATACCGATTGTACCAAATCACTTGCACATATTTTTGTAGTAAGTTGTATGTCGAGATAATTAAAAATATATATTACAGTGTTAGTGTTGTCTTGCAAGGATGATGATGATGAGACTGGTGAGAAATATCTACACATTTTAAGATTATAACTTGAAGGTAAAAAATGGAATTTCATTGAAGACTTTTTTTTCTTGTTTCGCCATAATATATTACATAATATTTCACATCCATATTTATTTGTTTACAAGTTATTGATAACCTACGGTATTCCTTTCAGTGTAATACATGTACAGTATATATTAAATACATATTATGTAATGGTGTTTAGTCAACTGAGGTTCACATATCCGTGTGTAACAATGTAATTAACGTATTTTACTATATAAAGAAGTAAAAAAAAGAAAGCAAAATACGAAAACGTCTTATCTCTACATTTTATGTAGAACTAGTAGTTCTGAACTACATTATTTACAGCTAAATCTATGAATATTGTAATAAAATCAACAACTGGATTGAACACCTGGTACAAATTAGAATTATTTTCTTTTAACCTTCTCCATCCATCCATCAACTACGATTACAAATGGTTGAATTTTGGAATTCACTGGAGTAATTATAATAATGTACTACTAATTACTATGTACTACATAACACACTCTGTCCTATAGCCTAAAAATATGGTAGGTTTTTTTCTTTACACGTATCCTTTCATCTCTCTCTCTCTCTATTTAATTTAAAAGGCTTTGAATATAGATACATATTAAATAGTATGTAAGGTTAAGGTGTGTGTATTTTTTTAGTTACAATGTTAACATTAAGCTGTAATAATGGAAATCGTCCCAGCGTTTATTTTTTATTTCCTGCATAATTGCATTGTGTAATGCTAAAAAGTATTTTTGACAACATGGAAAGTGTTTTTGCTTACATACTTTGAGATTTTTATACTTTGAGAATTTTAACAATGCTCTTCATTTAACTTATTTACATAAGGGGTCTAACACGATAGGGACACACATTCATCGTTCTTTCAACACACAATTACACTGGTCAATTGAAAACAGAACATGTCCGCTTTCGTCGTCGTCTCAACAGTCACTCCTATTTAATTTTACAGTAACATACAATTTTCTTTTTGAGGTATGAGAAAGGTATTAAAATTTTAAAAGGTAGGCCGACCTATGCATTTTTTACCTTATTAATTTTATGCATATAATAAGTATGTTACATAACATGTAGTAGTACAGAGTACAATGTACTTAATATTTTTTTTGTGTATATATCATTATTTCTCTCTATAATTTCAAATGATCTAGCTCTAAAAGTATATATTTACTAATACACAACATTTTAAACAATGAAAATCTGCAGTATATTAATCAATTGTTAATATATTTTAGTGTGAAATAAAAATTTTCAACTTCACTTTTTCTCGTAAAGACTGACAATATAATTAATACACCAAAATGTAAATATCATTATATTAATTTCTGAAATTTCTTCTAAATATTTACTACTGTATGCTAATACCTAATACTTTTTAAGGACCATTTTCATTTCCTGCTTTAGAACTAAAAGACAAAATACTATGTGTAATTGACAGTACCATTTTATCTAATTGAACAAGGAAGATTAACGATGTAACAATTAAAGAGTCAACCTTCAAAAACCACATTTAATTGAAAGAAAGTAATAATAATTTCCTCGGGTTTCATAGAAAAAATATTCACATGTAAGAGTAGAGCAAAAAGATTATTAGAGACCCTCGGAGGTCAGTTTTTGAAGTTTTATATGTAGAAAAATCAGCAGAATCAGAAAAGTACAAGCGCTGCTAAAGACGACACCATTTAGGGTCCCTAATTGTGGTCACAGTTAATTTTCTATGACACATTGGGCAAGAGAGGAGGGGAGGCCGCGGGAAGAAATTCAAATTTCTTGGAATAAGATTTCCAAAATTTCAATGCTTTCATTCAGAATGTTTTTTGTTATCAAAATAATAATGTGGCCATGTGGGTCCTCGGTCCTCTGATCTCTTCTTGTTCAAAATAAGTTGATTTCATTTGACATTGAATACTCCAGACAGGTAATTAAAATAAGTTATTTTAAATAACTCGCATTCTTTTCAAAGAAACCTGCAGGGAATTGGAGTTTTCAAAATATTTGTTTTAAAAAATCCTCAAATTACTACTTTCTTTCAATAGTATACTACATATGTGATGATTTGTGCCCTGTGGACGAGAGGAGTGTTAGCGACTCTTGTTTTATCATATAAATAATTTTGTGTTATGTAGTGAATTGTGTCGGAAATGACTACAAAAACTAACGAAAGATGTGTTCATTCAGTGTTATTTACAATGTCTATTTTCACTGGAAAATTTTCCAGTGCCTACGATACAGTGTATAATTTATATTTCAAAAAATAGTTACTTGAATAAAAGTTTATTTCTTCTTTCTTGCGAGCTGATCATTGACTTACAAATCTCATGTAACATGAACATGCATAATATTTCCATGTTAATCAATATACCGAACATTTGGGTGATTGGGTTTAAGATTCTATCCTTCAACTTTCAATACTGTTCAACAACCCCTGCGGGTTAATAAAGACATTTTGAGTATCAATGTTCTCATTTCCTTTTTTTAAAAAACATAATTACTGAAATGGGTATTACGGGGAAAATAATTAATTGTGTAATTACAGATTTCTCTCCATGGAACATACAATGCAGCAGAAATAAAAAAAATCCTTAAAATTTCTAGTCCGAGATTCCGACATTATTGTTATTCATCATATGATATGAATCACATTTAAAATTAAATTACACCATAAATTCAAACTACTATTGTACTATAGAGAGAGAGTGAGTGAAAGGTGGAGAAAGTAAGACAGCTCTACTGAGGCATTTTTTGTATGATGACTCACCTGACCAAGGAATAGAAAAGACACCTACACAAACAAGTGAGGATTAATACTGTCTTGGTATTTATACTTTAGTTAAAAAGAAATAGGATCTACTTGAGATGATTCTTCGTTTGACATTAGACAACTCTAGTTAATTACAGCTTAACTAGCACTACACGTATACATGTAACTTGTGTCATTTTTGATTGCCACTTGCTGTACATTTTTCAATTCTTTTCCCATTCTACCTCCGATTATCATAATAAACATCCTATCCCTCCACGTAGTACGCTAATTTAGTTGAATCATTCATCAGGTTAGAATTAATGTAAAAATCTGTCCCACAAAATTTCCCTTCTTCCGTGTAAATACAAGTCCTACTAGTCCGAGAGGAGTTGTTTACCCCTTTGCATGTCGAATGAAGGTAGTCCCTTCATAAAACAACAACAATGGTCATCATCATTTTCCTAACACACTAGATCTACATTTGGTCTCCAAAATTCAACAAATAACAACAACATGAACAACAACAACAAATCTTTCTGCTCCTCCCCTTCCTATTGTATAAGTGTAGAAATTCCCATTAAATAATCTAGTAAAACTAGTGAAAAATCAAAAAAAAATCTTGACTCAAAGGATACAACCCTAGATCTATTATTATTATTATTTTTAAGTTGTTCTAAAATTTCGAATACTTCACAGCAACCCTTTGATGGCACCTTAATATATTTCTTCTACTATGTTTTTGTACAAGTCTACTCTCTAAAATATTTTTAATTACTCAACCGCAACCATAATAGACAAGACCAGCTTAAAATCGTGTACATTATGATACTATTTCAATATATATATATAATATATTTAATCGACATTAACAGAGCGAAGTTATCAACAATGTTCACGTATACAATGTAGTGCAATGAATTCTATGCACTCATAGAACAGGTGTGTGTCTTTATCATAGATCCTCATCCTCATACATTATTCATAAATGTAAGTTACATTCGAATCACAGGGTCCTAGAGCTTACACTATCATCTACACTTCTACTATATTTATAACAAGAATCTAGTACATTTATATCTAGAGTAGTAGTCCTGAATAAAGGAGATTAAACAAAAATTTGATCGTAGTCGTAAGCATAAGCCGATTGACAAAAACGGAGTAGGAAACTGACTAACAGTGAAAGTTAAGTTAACTTTCACCCTAGATGAAACATGTTCCACGGACAAAATTTGGTGTCCCTCCTACGCATGGATTTCATGTAGTAACAAAAAAATGTGGAAAAATTGAATGAATCATATGATCCTTACAGTAATTAACTTGACAAAAAACTACAGAGACAGAGATAGAGAGAGAGGTAAAAAGAGAGGCCGACGTATCATATTAACAGTTTTTTTGGCAAGTTTTCTGGAAAATATTCTACTACATAATAATTCTTGAGGCTTGTTCGTCCATCTACTTCAAAAACAAGATTCACACTAAGTCAACACGTTTTAGAAGACGTACAGTTGTAAAGTGATCTGTACTCTCAAAATTTTTCTATGGAATTTCCGAATCATTTTCATCTTTTCGTCTGTGACTGACTGAGCATTGAGACAATTTTGCATATCTTCTTGACTAATTAATAGGTTTCTTTTCTTCATCTCGACCCACAACCTGGGACAAACTCTACAAATTAATTTTTTAGTCGTTGACTATCGCACCCTATTAACAACGCCCTACTATAATAAACCTACTCAGTTCACAATTTTCAGTTTTTTTCAAATACAAAGACTGATGAGCTCCAAATGTGTGTATAGAGAGACTCTCCATCTCCTACAACAGTCAGTCAGAAGTTTGAGTGTTCACAATTATATGATTAATTAAACTAAAAACATTTTTGAGAGTTTTTTCTTGTCCCTTCTCTTCCATCAATTATAATTAATAGCTAGAAATATAACTGTCATACGTCATTGTCATCAATCTGATTGTATTTTGTACACATAGACTTCTCTATGCATCCGTAAGATTCATTTCATTAATTGTTATACACCATTTTTTATGTCCAGACATAAACGTTCCATTATGTACTACATAACAGCTGGATTAACTTGCAATGAGATAAAGTTTTGGTGAGTTCTACTGTCGAAAGAAAAATCATTATTAAATACATCCCTTATTATAATTTACACAATTACACATTTGGAGGAAGAAGTCAGATAAGTAATGCTGTACCTAAACACTTTTAGCAGTAATCATAAGACTCAAATTGTGGTCGAGTATTATTGTTTAGTTGACGATGGAATAACTTTAAAAAATTACAACAATTAAAATTTCATGGTCTGTCATACTAACTCCCATTTTCTTTTTTTGTAAGTGTAGTCAGGTAAAGTTTCTTTCAGTTTTTCAAGGTTGGTAGTTAATAAGAGGGTACACTTTACTACTTTTAACTACTACAATAACATTGGACACATATAAGGCTAAAAGGTGATATTTTTTTGAGTAATTTATGACCGTTGTCGTCCATTTTGAGAAAAAAATGAAAAAATAGCGTCACTGAGGGAAAATGTACAAGGGAAAAACCAGAGTTGACATTATCTTTGGCAAATATTTTTGCAATAACTGACTAGTTGGGTTAAAATTTTGGCTCTAAAATAGACTATAAGCGTATATTTTTTTGCATATGTTGCAAATTTAAATCATTTTTTTGCTTCACTTTCACTTGAACAAGGATTCAATGACATGACGACACAACGGATGTAATATGCATTTGAGAGAGTAATTAAGGAGTAGGCAATAATCGGAACGAGTTTCATTTTTTGTTTTTTTGCAACTTTTGCGAAAGGAAAAATATTTATCAAGCATGTTGTGTGTGTGTATGTGAGTGTGTTTGTGGGGGGAAGGAAGTTTGAGTCAATGTCATTTTTTCCACGATTGAATACACATAATTGTATACATGTAGCAACTTGACTTGATTATTTGGCGAGTTAATTCCAATGTGGAATCATTAACTGATGAAGATCAGCATTTATTTAAAAAGACAAGTTTAGTTTTTTTTGCGTCGTCTCATCTTTCCCTCTGATTTTCTAGACGTGTTGAACATACTCTGGATTGAGGAAAGAAAAGCCTTGGAATTCTGTCTGATCCAAATTCATCATAAAAAGTTTGTCGGTGGGTGTTAACTCCGTTTTCTCTGTCGTAAATTGCTTGTCGAAATTACTCACGTCTTTCCGATGTTTCTGTAATCATCAAAAAAAATGAGAACACACACACACAAACACAAAATTAGACATGACTTTCATCAAATTTATACTCACTGCAATATGTACAAAATTAATTTTTTGTATCACAGGTTGAGAGTACACATGCAGCATTATTTGACAATGCACAGAGATACACACATAGAGGATTTGAATGAGAGTCCAGAGGATAAAAAAATGAATTATTTTTCTGGAATATAAATGAAAATAACTGAAGAAAGTAAAATATAAACAAAAGAGAAAGAAAAAAAATAGTATGGAATACCTTCACGTTATAATACTGTATGCACGATTGATGTACATTACACGTAGAAAACAAATGCACACACACGCAGTTAAAGATTTTTATCAAAAAATCTGCTTCGCCCCTTTAGGTTGACTTTCCTAACATTCTTTTCTAGAAATAAATATGGGTACCACATACGGTGCTGCATAAAACAAAAATAAAAAAATGATACTCACGGTGTGTGTAACTTTTCAGTTTAGTTTTATTATTATTAAAGTGTGTCCAGGGGGCACAGGAATGATACTTTTTTTATAATTATTATTACGACTAGCGCTTAATTAACATAATAATTATTTATATATTAACTTGATATGACCTCTATCATCTATTTAAGTATAATTTAGGAGAAAACACACAACTTGTATTAATCATTGTTTCAACTTGACATGTTTCAGAGAGTAGATTTTAACATTATAGGCATAATTACGAATTCTTTTTTTTATTTAAAAAAATCAATATTTTATAACCTCCATTTAATTTCCTCACTAAAATTCTATTATCACGGGTACTTACGAACGCCTGTATAAAGCTTATAATGATATGACCATGATCATACTGAAGTGCGTATTTACCACTTTTTATTATATAATAATTATATAGTATACTCCAGTGTAGTAGTGATCCTTCCTACATACAATCTCTCCTACGTATACTTGTTGATGACCAGGTAAAAAAAATTGTCACTATCAAAGACACGCACCATCTCAATCTCATCTCATCTGTTACAGTAATAACACAAAAGGGTTTCTTTTAAGTAAATTATTGCAGTTGTAAAGTTTTTTTTTGGCAAGAAACTGAAAAATCTTGATGGAATAATATGTTATTATATCAACATTAATTATTACTAAATGTATTGTAATATCTGACGACTTTTTCATATCATCCATTAAATCTAAGGGATCACCCTATATATAAGTAATATTTATATTATTATCATCCTCAGAAATACTTCTTACAGGTTTGTATGTATAATACTCTCTTCATTGACAACAATTCATACACACACTTAAATGATAGAAAAGAAGATCACCATAATCATACGATACAATATACCATCAAAATAAACTTGGCTATTCAAGGGAAAATTATTAAATGTTTACTTTCACTTTGGCTCCTACTGTGTACTTTGTGTCTGTCCCGAGACTAAATGAAATTATCTCTCTCTGTCTGTCTTTTTCACTTTAGTTACACATTGGAGTCTTCAATAATGTCACTTCTGATACATACACAGCAAACAAATAAAAATAAAAACAGTAGAACAACAACAATGACAAAAAACAAGACGAGAGTTACATCACTATGTGTGTACCATACAAGATATCTAAAGTTTGAATTGACGAAGAAGAAGAATCTAATGTTGTAAATTATTAACAAGACAGAAGATTGAAACAAACAAACACACATACTACACTGTACACACACATTATGTAAATAATGGAGACGAATGACAGAATCGTAGAAGATCTGAAGCGTGCATGCGTCGGTACAGCTACATACAAATATTTTTGAAACAATTATTATTCTAACATTATTCTACAAAAACGAGTCATAGTAATAGCACAAATTATTAATTTAATAGTCATCATTATTCTCAGTACTGATAGCTCTCTGTCTCTGTTTTTACATGATATCATTTAAATGGGGATAAATCCATTTCTGTGACACAGTCCGCACTTGCTTTCTCCAGAGAGAAAGTTGAAAAAAAAATCCACCAATCACGATAAATGTTCTCACTATTCAAAATGAACTCCAGAGTCTATTCTGCGTGTGCGGAGGGCAAAGAGAGTATAGAGTATCAGTAATAAGTCATGATGACACAACTTCGGCAGCCGCAATTTAAAGGTGCAAAATAAAGTTGCTCAATTTATAATAAAAAAATCCATCTATTAGAAGCTACCTCTCTGTCAGTGGACGTACAAGAAAATGTATTTTTCAAAATTTCCCTACACATATGTATTACATATAGAATAAACTGCAGAAATACTTTTTTTTAATAAAACAACAGCAGTAAATTATAATCATGGCTAAAATTGGGCACGTAAATTTCTTAACAATAGAAATAACTATGATGTGGGATGTGTGTGACAAGAACCAATAATAATACAAAAATTATTACGAAAAAAAAGCTTACAACAATAATACAATGGACCAAATAATAATAATAAATTTTCAAGACGATACGGAAGAAAGTTGGGGGAGGGGAATTTGTTGATATTTAGGCCGTTGTGGTGGTGGTGGGGGCAGTAGGGAGAGGAATGATCAATTCCTCCGACTTTACTGGTTCAAAATGAGGATTTTGAAAAGAGAATCCATCAAATTCCGCCCCCGTCAAATTGGAAAGAATCATTTGACTGTTCTTATCTGGTGGTGTTAAATCAGTCTTCCCTTTTGTAAAAATTGGGTCGAAATTCTCAGCTAATCGTGGATTCTTCTGCTCATCCATCATCCGATTGAAAGGGACATAATTATACCAAGGATCGAACGAACCAATGACAAAAACCAAATAACACGTTCTCATTAAATTACTGTTGAAATTCATCATCATCATCAATATATTCATTAATATTCGCATTCTGTAGTAAAAAATTACTATCATATTCATATTTTTGGAAAAAATCATCTTGTATCAGTAGAAGAGGGGAACAAAATGCAATAAAATTTGCCGACGGAAGTACGACGGAAGGCAATTCAGAAATTTTTTAGAAAAAATGGGAATAATATTTGGTACAAATTTTAGGAATTGTCTCAAGCACTTTTAGGACAAAAACTGATTATATTAGATGTCATAATAGTATTGGAAGCGGGACAAAGATTGAATACAAAGGAACAAAATTTGACAAACCAATCCCAAAACCAGAAGAGCAACGTGTTGTGTGGCATGTAATTTGAATATATTATTAAGGTTTTTCAAGTATTTGTTTCAATTGCCAAAGATGGACTGGAATTAAGCGTTGTTTGACATGACTACTTAATTTTGTACCCAAGCAAAGTATTATTGTAGAGTTGAAATGGGAAGCAAGAAGCATTAATACAAAAAATCCGATTCAAAGCACAGCTTAAAAAGCAAAGTGAAAGTAATATGTAGAAGCATTATAAGTACGCTCGTAATATACACAAAATTCCTTTTATACTTTCAAATCTTATTCAAACCCACAGGCTTATTGCTGAATGTTGACCATCATTGCCGAACTATTCTTAATAACATGTCAAGTCTACTACAGATAAATACCAAGCACAAATTGATATTTTCATCCTCTCCCTGTGTGTAAGTTTGTTCAAGTCTTTTTGTATTTTGAAACCACCGCAGAGTACAAAAACACAGGCGGAGTAGAATGACCATAATAGAATGGACTCCACTACCCAAAGCAAAAGGGAAAGTGTCAGGAACACCTTGAATTCAAATAAATTTATCAGACAGTGTCGTCCATTCCATCCCCTCGGGTGAGAATAACCCCTTGACGCACAACCCATTTTTTACACGACGAGAAAAAGCTTTTATGACCACACCAAGTGTAGTACAGTCTTGACCCAGAAAAAGAGAAAGCGACGCGACCAGCCCTCCCCCTTCATCCTTCCCTCTCCCGAGTCATGAACGACGTCTTGGACAATTCAAAGTGAAAGGGAAAAAAGTGCGGAAAACAACAACAGCACGGCAACCAAGTTAGATAAGCATCATAAATTTTCCTGGAGAACCTGAACCTGGGAAAAGGAGAGTGCAAGTTGGGAGAATTCTCATGTGAATAAAACTCGGTTAGGTGTGTTTGGTAAACTTGGAGTTTTCTTTACAGTAAATACAAGTAACCCTTTCTCTTCCCTGACTCTTAAGCGTTTTGACTTTGTACAATTCACAAATGAAGGGAGAGAGAAAGTACAGGTACTGTGTGAAATAATTTTTACAAAATTTTAGAATTATGGAGGGTCTCCATAAATACATGGTAATTATTCATAGGTATGTATACACAGGAAACTTTCCCCTCTCTCTTCCTTTCTCCATCTTAATTGTTTACACTCATAATCCCAGGCTCTCCAGCCACGCCACTAAATTTCTATTCGCCAGAAATCAGGAGGGAGAAGTAAATCAACGTCTCTACGATAGTAAGAAAGCCTTTACTTGAACCTGGAGTACACACAACTCTCCATATCGATTCTACAAAACTGCAAAACCACAATTACCCTTCGGAAAATTTATTCCGTGGTAAGATTGTCAGCACAGTATTATGTAGTTCTGCATTATCACTCCTGTACAATCAACATTCAAAATTATTTCCTGCACTTATCTACACTAGCCAAAATTAACGTCATTGATTTCTAACGGTGTAGTCACAGACCATTCAAGTCATCATTGACCGTTTTTACAATTCCCTACTCAGCAAAACCATTTAAAAGGACTTGCTGAATCATTAAAATTTTGTGTATAAAATCATTAAAATCCTATTCCATTTGGAAATCAAATTTTATCAACGGGGATTTATATAGAATGTAAGTCAAGCCCTTGATTTCCAATCTTTTCGATCCTCCAGTCTATGTACCTGGTACATACATCGTCTGTGATAATATGTTTCCTCCAAAAAAGAAATCAAACCCTGGAATTCAATTATAATGATCCTAATACAGTTTTAAGAGTGGCTGATAATGAACCATCATCCACGGAACGGGGAGTTTTTAGCAGTTTCTATTATAATCACGTCACGAAGCAGTCATACGCTTCCCCTTCAGTCAACTGTCTATTATGTATAGAGTCTCTCCCTCCATTAAATTATAATAGAATCTGTGGAGACTGCACACCTACAACAAATATGACTATCCTACTACCCACTACATACTTATTATTGATCTGCACATGTCTACAATAATAAACCACCACATGGAGTATCAGAGAAGTAAAGATCTACGATAAAACGGTCTCCTCCTCCACTAGATTGAATGGTACATGACCTCAATATTCCCCAAGTCTTTAGACAAGTCCTTAGGCTAGTGAGCATCCCAAACTGAAAAGAAAATAGAGGGGGAGGGAGGAGGAGAGTTCAAGGATAAAATATTTTAATTGCACTCCAGCTGACTCTCCCTCTGAGATGGAGATCCCAGGAAAATTGAGCATATGAAAAAAAGCTGTATGCACAAAAAACTAAGGGAAAAGCTTAAAAATGTATAATGGGAGTCCAACCCAGAAACTAACTAACAGCATGGAATACCTCTCACGACCTTTCCCTTTTCCCAAGAAAATGTACACGATGTATAATAAGAGAGGGAGAGTTTTATTGTAAAAAGTTGCACCAAGGAGAGGCGGAGGAGGAGAGGGCGTCTTGTTTATTTTGCAAAGTCAGCTCATAATATATTTATTGTACTAGAAAGAAAAAAGGAGGAAGAGGACTAATATTGATCTTATTCTACAGGGAAAGAAGAAGAGATGAAAATTAAGGAATATAACACCAGAACTGGGAAAAATTGTACTAGAATTTTTGAAGAGGGATGAGAAAAAAAGATTGAAGAAACGGAGGGAAAGACTCTTCCCTTTCGCAGTACTGTACTGCAAGTACAGAGGAGTGTGTCAAGGCTATGGGAGTAAAAGGATGCTATAATATAAATGAGTAAATGGATGAGTGTACACATATATGTACACTCACTCTAAATAGATATGGATGGGGGAAGAAGCGGAAAAACAACTTACCAAACATTCAGAGATGCAAGATAATACTAAATTAATGTCTTTGACTTGTAAAGGGTAGAAAATAAAATAAAAAAATGTGTAGAAAATGAACAACGAGATTGTTATTTGTTGTTTGAGAGACGAAGGAAGAGACTCAAATGTAAAATAAACAATATGGAATTCAAAGGAACAAGGAAGGGAATAGATAGTGGTGGAAAAGAGGATGCCTTCTAACTATGCCTACTTACTACGTTATATTATAATATAATAGTACAGCGCCTAGTTTTGTGGTCCCTTCCCTTTTACAACTCTCCTTGTTGCTGCTGCAAACTACGACTACTTCTACTATAGTAAAAAAGATTCAAGATAAAGACAAGTAAACATTTCTATTACTCCCACAGTAAACAAATAGAATCAGGAACCCAACAGGAACCGGGAGATAGCAGGAGAGAGAGAGAGAGAGAGAGAGAGAGAAAGGCACCCAGTATACATACACTCTGTATTAAGTACGTACCCAGCAGACATACAGTTATCAAGTAAATGCACAAGAACAACTTTAGAACTCCCAAAAACTTAGACCTTAAGTATTAACCAACCCAACCTACCAGTAATGTGAAAACCATGTATGCATATGAGAGCCCAGAAACACACACCACCAAAACCCAAATGAGAAGGAATGAGAAAAAAACAAAAAACATATGTAAAGACAAAAGAATAGTATATTACAAAGTAGTTTCTACAGTACACACACACACACACATAATTCCCTACCATTCTCTTGAGAACGTTTATATTAAAATCTTGAAAAAATAATAATCTTGAAAAAAACAAGGACGAGAGAAGAAGTAGAAAGGATTATAAAAGGAATGGCGTTAAATATACACAAAGGGAAAGTGAGAAAGAAGAAAATGGAAAACTCACAATACGGGGCTTGAAGGGTGGTTGAACTTCTCTGCTCTCGATTTTCTCCCAGTCAATTCTTCGGAAAAAGGGATGGATTCGAACATCATCTTCTCCTTTGGCTCCACATCCAAGTCGCTTCAGGGGATTTTTCGTGAGAAAACCTTCAAATAATAATGCACACCATTCAAAGTTTGATAAACAAACACTAAAATCACACACACACTTGTTCTTTCATGAAAAAAATGTTCCAGTTTACACATATTATACATTAAGACACACACTTAAGTGCGTACTGCTACTTTGAATAACATTTGGATTGCAAGGAAAAGAAGGAGTATTAAAAATGTGCGTTTTCATGGCACACATTTCACTTTCTCCTCCATACAACTACAACAATGGGGAAAGTTTTCAATGGAAAATAAAATTACCTTTGCAAGCTTCTTTGGCCTCTTTCGACATTGCTTTAGGATAGGATACCTACATCAAATAAATAGATTATTATAATTGATGGTAATTTGACATTGTTAAATAAATTAAATCAATTTGATCATGTAGATATTTTTTGAAAGAAACACTCACATTGTGATCAGTAATAGCAGCAAACAGTTCCTCCTCATCCTCTCCATCAAAGCTGTATGAATAAAAATCAAGAAATTCAATGCAATGCTGTACAGGTCATCATCATTTTTTCGTAAAAAATTTAAACAAAAAATATTGAAAAATACTTACGGCGGCTGACCAACTAACATTTCGAATAGTAAAACTCCTACAATAAATGAAAAACAATGATTTCATTTTTAATTTGAACAACAAAATGACAAATTCAAAATGTCATGTTCTGGAATAAAAGTTGACTCACCATATGCCCAATAGTCAACTTTAAACCGAAAAGCACAAAAAAATTTACTCAATTAGTACAAGAGTCATAAATCAGACTTGATATAAATGCACTGGTTTCATCAAAAGCAGTAAAGCATGTACCTGATTTCCCGTAAGGCTGGTACAAAATTATCTATAAAAATCGGAACAGAAAAATGATGTAATGTTTTACAAGCTCAAACTTTATTGATCTCCATCATTCTCACATTTACTGAGAACAAGCCCGACCCAATAAGTATTTCAACTGAGAGCATCGGAGAAAGTGATTGAGTACCTACTACTACAAAGTGTATGTAGTAAATTTTATTCACAGACAAACTCCCATGGACGCTGTGTAAATAATCATGATGAGTTTGGAGAGTACAAATGAAGAGATATAAATCAGAGGAGAGAACAAGAACAGGAACAATTTGAGGAGAAAATCGATGTTGGAGGGTTGAAAGGGAAAGTGAGAGCCAAGTGTACACCTTTTTATGTAGTGGCTCAAAATTCTACTAATATAGTTTCGAATTAAATCGACACGAACCATCCCTTATGACAATAATATTACTTTTAAAACAAAAATTACTGAAGACAAAAGTAGTTTGAATAAAAATCGATTTTATAACATTGAACAATAAGCCTCACACACGCACACACTCTCAGCAGCACAAAAGTCTGACTTGGAGAAAAGTGAGGACAAAATAAAGAAGAAACTTTTCCTCCCCCTTCCTCATGAATGATGACAATATAAGTGTACATAAAATGTACATAGGATAATATAAGGGTTAAAGCCGAGATTAAATTTTACTCGAGTCCTCCCTCAAAGTCAATTTTTAATTTGTTAAAGTTGGAGGAGGATATAAGGAGGGGAGAGAGGAACATGGCCATCTAAATTAGTTGAGTCGTTTCCTCCTCATACATAGTATAAAAGTAGTAAGGAGTCCTTATTAAGGACCATGGCCAAAATCCCCACAAGATACATTTCACATTTCAATTTTTTGCCTTCATCACACACACAAGAAAGTAAGGTCGTGGTTGTCTAAGTACACCACACATCCAGGCATTATCTTTAATAACATCCTAGCCAGTACCACCAACCATGGCTTTCATTATACATACACAAGTAGTTCATTTATATAATAATAATATACAACAAAGATTCAAATTTTATAATACCCCCTTTGTAGTCCCATAAGTAGGTGGACTGACTGGAGAGAGGGAGAAAAGGGCTATGAGATAATTCCCTAACAAGAACCTCTTGCATCCACTTTTTGTCATTATCTTTTCCTTTCCACACAAAAGATTTCCTGTCCCAAAGACTCCTCTAGGATGACTACTTTACAAAGTCTAGCTTCCCCAATTTGATGGCCATAGCTCAGCCAGTCTATACCTTATAATACTAGCACGTACTCAGCTATAACGCCAAAGCCAGGTATACATGTACAGTCAACTGTTCACAAGAGAGAGAACAAAATTTGACTGCCCATTTGAGCGAAATAGTAAAAAGTTGGCTGTGGCTGTGAGAGAAAGAGTATCTCCTCTACTCTGTTCCTTTCTGTTGTTTTTGGTGGTGGCGGTAAGGGAGATGCAGCAAAGAGTGGTTTTTGGAGAACCCTTGTGACCTCATCCCCGACCAACTTTGAGAGAAAAACTTTTCTCCACCAGCCGCTATATTTCCTCTCAACTCTCTCCAACAACGCTCCTCCTCCTCATCCTTCAGTGATACCTTAATAATCTGCTGACAAAAAGTTTTAATACAAACTCCCATTTTCTGATCTGACAAACTACAGACTGACTTCCCACACTCTGTACACCACACATGTACCTATGGATCTTGTGTACAGAGTCAAACTCCACACATAGAACCAATATATTTATTTTCCCCTCCATATTATTCCTTCTCTCTCTCTCTCTCTTCCATTTATTTATTGAAACAATTTTTTTCCATTTTCTCATGAGACGTCTGGTTGAAATCCGAGCGGAGGAATCCATTACATTTATATATCAAATATGATACCATGAATTTATTCAACAGTATCCAATAATGGGGAGAAGGAGGAGAAGAATTTATTCTTGTATTTATTTGACAAGGACCAGAAATTTATTTTCGGTGATAAAGTTTCCAAAGGAGAAAAAAATTGCTATATCACGGATACCTAAAACACTATAATATTCTACATTTAGGAGAACGATAAAACTACCCTCATAAAGCTCCCATCCTACACACACACACACACACACCTTTTGTATGTCAACTTGGTAACGTCAGGAAAAATAACTTTCGTCATGAAACATAATCGTGTTCTTTTGTGACCCTGTTGTTGTTTCAACACTTATTCTGTGTCTACTCTATAGACTAATAACGACGTTGAATTGACACTAAGAAATAAATATTGTGGCAAAATTGATTACTTCACTTGGTAGTTAAAGTGCTATCATCTCTCAATCCCGTCTGCTCTTTTACTCTGCCATATTTTCTCTAATGTCCATACCAATCTATGTTAGATGAATTCTTTGAATAATAAATTGGCTTACCTCAGGGGCAATATAATCAGGGGTTCCACAAAAAGTCTTCGTCGTCTTGGACTCCAGAATCCCTTCCTTACACATACCTGGATTATCAAAAAAGGGATCCCATTAAAAGGAATACAAGATAAAATTAAATGAGATCATCAAAAAGTCTACACAGTGTGGAAAAAAGACTTACCAAAATCGGCGATTTTTATGTGACCATCTTGGTCGAGTAGAACGTTGTCTAATTTCAAGTCACGGTAAATGATGCTGTGTAGAATTTTAAAGAAAAATCAAACAAAATTTTGAGTTGTGTATACAATAATAGTAATACGAACTCTGATTCAAAGTGTTCATTAGTCATGAAGACAATTTACCCCCGAGCATGTAGATAGAACAATCCAATTGCAATTTCCGCCGCGTAGAACCTGTATACACATAGAAAGGAAATAAGAGTATTACAAAATTATGCCTATGGACACAAAGGATCTTTCTATATTTTGTACATATGCTGGAGAACAGAGTGAAAACACAGACACACACACGCCGAGGGACAAATATCAACTTATTCAGTTGGTTGGTTCACAGTCAACAAGAAGGGAATCAAAGAGTCACAGTCTCAACGATGCAATCAAAAACATGGAGAAAATGTTCCATTAGACAACACACACACACACACACACACACAAACAAACAATATTGTAATGTGACACGATGAACTTCATCCTTCTCCATGTTTCATATTGTATGTACATGTCGCCCGAGTACATGGTAAGTTGAGACTATTTTTTTCCTCCATGACCCATTAACTTTCACATTTTGACATGTGGAGAAAAACGACAAGTCACCTCTCTAATGTCCTGAATGTGTGTACCCTACACACAAATAGACAACTGTCAAACAGTTGACAGGGGATGACTTTTATGAGACCCTTCGGACTCCTTTCGATTCTTACAATATGGACACACAAACCGAGTTTAGCCATTCGGGAGGAATCTTGTCACAAAAATCTCAACAGATGTATCAAATTCTAGAATAATTTTATCCCCTCTCTTATCAATCGTTTTGTCACATTGTTAAATGTAAAAAAAACAAGATTTACTTACACTGCAACAGGCTCTTTGAATTTTCCAAATTGTTGAATTTGGAACATCAAATCTCCTCCGTTGATATACTCCATTACGAAATACAAACGGTCCTACGAAATTAAAACATCAAAAGAAATTTAATTAGATCAAACACCCAAACAAATATTCTAGGTACATGAAAACCAGGCGCTGTCAATTTTATATTTACTTTTAATTCGCCAAATAAGCCTTCTCTTCATACCCTATACTATCCATCTCTTATTAAAACTCTTTAAATATGCACTACAAAGGAGAGGGAACCTGAGCAGGAGTCAACTACATATAAATGAAGAACCCACAGGACAGGAGAGACAAACCAAGGGAACTCATCAAATTAACAAATAGTAATATTATATCCTTGATTAGAAAGAGCTCAGTGTCAATTCTGCAAGTAGACATCTCTAAATTTTGTCTTTTGGGGATGTTTTTGTTTCGATTACTTGTTGACATTAGAAATGGACTTACATAGCTTTGGAAGCAAGAATGAAGTTGGACTAGAAAGGGAGGTTTGGCTGACATGGCCAACACCCGCTTTTCTACCATTGTACACTCCACGTCATCATCTTGAATTATTATATCCTTCTTGAGTATTTTAATTGCGTACAGCTCATCCGTCCCCTTCCTCTCTGCTAACATTACCTGCAATCACAATCAACATCCATTTATCGTGGAGGTTCATTCGTACAAAAACCATGTAATGTTCTTTGTCATCATGAATTGGTTGTTTGTAAGAGGAGGATGCCATTACCCTGTAAATCACAAAAGAGGTAAAGATTAGTGACAAGTACAATCTTCCTCTCATTTTAATTACAAATTCAGTTTAAAATTGAACTCTACTTACTTTCCAAACGACCCTTTACCAAGCACCATTAAGAAATTAAAATCCGTTGCTCGTATCACATCTTTTCCTCCCATATTATGTGGAACTTCTTTGTCTTCAATGGGAACCCTTTTCTCACTCGTGATTGAAGATTTCTACACAATTCATATTAAATCATCATTAGTCTTCATCCCTTCCACCTCCCTCCATCATGGACGGACACAATTTCCCATGGAACCACGATAACAACATTCAAAGGCAAATGAATGATTTTTAATCATATTTTGTATTACTTTACTACGTACAAATTTAAGCGAACAGCTAATTAAATATCTTTACCAGTATTTGGCTTATCCCCTCCACAATTATTTCTACTAATATACCTGGAGGTATATAACCGACAATGACAAGACTCATTATACATAGCATCATCGTCATCAGAGTAATATCTAAGTCTTCCTACACTCATCGTGTTTCACCTCCAATCAGGATATTATATAATAAGCTTGATTGGAATCCTCTCTATCTCATCCAAAAATACAACACAAAGAGAAATTTCTCTATTACTATATCCTCATGTCAATTTGACCGTTAGCGAAAAGATAAATTAACTGTGTGGGTGTACTATTTATACATTATCGAATGAAATCAAATTTCATCCACTTTCCCCCCCTAAAATAAATGAACTTGATGCTTTCTCCTCACCCCAAAATTATGACAAGCATTACGACCAAAAATCCATGCTTAGGCTAGAACATGCTCATAAATGTATAAAGCTCCAGGACAGAAAATCCATTTATTTTAAAACCCCACATTAAATCTGTGCACGTAGTTCCACTCCCCCAGTCCACACTGTCTCTGCATTCTTTGGAGTTTCGAAAAAAAGCACAAATCTCACGTCCAACTGTGAGCATAGAGAGTAAGAGGGAATCCAACCAACCCACTCACACACAACAATTAAAAATTTTCATCAAAATCTCAAATCATCTGATTACAAAAAGACCATAAAGAAAGTTGGAGAGTTACACACAACCACACATTCTTTCATTCTCTCCTTCCTTCGTAGTTTAGACGAAATAAAGAGAGTCACTAGAATCCAGCTGTAAAAAAGGAAAGAGGAGAGGGACAAGAAAGGACAGAGGAGGATACCAAATGAAAAGATCCTCCTCCAAGGTACCTCACACACTACGCACATCTAACCTCCTCTTCCACGTACAATTTGCATTCCAAAGAGAGGAGAGATCAGATCTTTCATATATAGAGGTTTCAACGCAAAAATTCTCCAAGAGAGAAGAAGATTCTCTTCTTTCCTCTACAGACACTCACGCAATAGCATTACATGACTTTCTCCTGGCTTTTACCTTATGTAGGCAAGGTAGAAATCGATACATGCTCAACTTTTCCAGGTTGCGGAAAAAAAGGTGTGGGGATGCAAAATAAAAATGGAATGGCCATTCTTTTTGCCTAATTCCTCTCTCTCTCTGTCCTCGACGAGGTAATAAATTCCCTTATCCCCTCTTTCTACTTTTACCACACACATTGTAAGTGTACAGCCTACACCTCCTTCTATAAATTTCCCAAATAGCCCAAAATACTTACATGTAAAAATACTTTGAAACAACTTTAACATTTTTTGAGCGTCTTCAAAATGCATGAATCTCAACTTTACAAAAGCCAGGAAATGAGTCGCTGTTCAATAATTTACTGGCCATAAAACATGTTTAGACAAACAGAAGAAGAGACAGGAGAGATAGAGAAAGATAGAGCCCACTTTCAAAGTTGGTATAAAATAAAATAAAAATATAGAAAATATAAAGAGAGAGAGAGAGAGAGAGATTGAGGGAAGGATGGAAGGGATAGATTATGGACGAGAACAAGTATCTTTGTATATCCAGTAATAATGTATATCCCTACGTATGAGAACAAGTCCTATCACTTATTTTATCCTTTTCAGCCATTCAGATCCCCCTATGGTGAGGCTACCTTCCCACTAGGTAATGCTAAACATACGTCATAGAAATATATACCTGATTACTGTCAGTACAACGAGAAAGAATTCATCTTGAAAGGAATAGGATAGGATAACAGAGTTAGGTAAATGCATTTCCATATTTTTTTTTTATAGAATTACCGTCGTCTTGTAGGGTTACTCCCACTAAAATGAGCCACACACACAGACACACAAAGAGACAGAGAGAGAGAGAGAGAAGGGAGGATTTGTGATTGTATTTTAAATGGATAGCAATAAAACCATTACTACCTTTAGACTACAACACAGACACACACAAACACAATAAAATCCATTTATAATAGTTAGTAAGAGGCAAACGGAAGTTTGAGTAAATCCAAGTGATTCTACATCACTTCTAGAGATATGTACATCTGATAGACTGTGTGTGTGTGGAGTCCAAAGGAGCGTAAATGCTCTGCAAGGCAGAAGAAAATTCCCTTACTCACTTACATAATAAAGCAATCAGGTTAGAGATTAAACTCCCTGCCCGCTCAACTAGAGCCTCTAGCTCAGACACACGGAGAGAGAAATAGAGAGAGAGGAGAGAAAGTGACGAAACTTTTCCATTTCCACTCTCCATTATGGATGAATGTTCCCATTTTTCTCTCACTTCATCCCTACAACCACCAGCGTCTCTCATGGATCCCTGCAAGTACAGCACCCTCCAAAAATATAAAAATACAACAACAACAAAAGCACTCCAACATAAGCTTGAGAGGAAGGGAGAGAGAGAGACTAAAGTCAATCCAAAATCTTTTTTACCCAAGCAATATACTTTCAAACACAAGACACATTCCCTTCTCTCAAATAACCATGACTACTTTTCTCCCACTTCCTCCTATTTTCCATCTTCCACTTGGACTCCTTCCCCAACACACAAACACACACACTCCTTTCCTTGGCTTTTAGTTAAATCTTCTTTTCTCACTGGAATCATTATCAATTGAAGAGGCAACAAACAATCCAGGAGAATCCAAAGCTTTCCCTTTCCATATAGTCTACAATCGCACTATGTAGTCAAATCCTTTCCTCTTGTCATAAGCACACTTTTTACTCCAATACCCACACAACTCCTATACACATATCTCCAACTCCAAAGTTCTCAGCGTGCTCAACTATCCTTGGGAAATAAAATTAACAATCAAAGTGACTTTATCCCAAAATCCACAATTCACATCACAAAAACTCATCATCCAATTCTTCATCATGACAAAATCTCAAAAGTCCTCACTTTCACATTCTCAACCAAAGTAAGTAAACTACTAAATAAAGTGTAGAAGAAAATGGATTCCCATATACGTAACAATAAATCAGTACATATCTCTTTCCTATGCAAATAAAGGCGGGAAAAGTCTCTCACATTTTTCCATCATCTTAATAAATAATGCTTCACAAAATATGTCCTCCATATACAACTTTCCCCATACTTTCTCCTAATTTGTTTAATGGGAATTGAGTACTAATTTTTTGAAATTCTACACCGAAGCCTTAAGCTCCATACTTATTTAGATATTACCTTACATTTCAAACTGCTTTTAAAAAAAAATATTGCATAATCTGAAGTTTCAAAAGTTTGTAGTTGAGTCCCATGATGACAATTCTGACAAAAAATATTATACCTAGCTAGTACTCCATCCTAGAAAACTAGCTTAATCTAGCTTGCATGTCCCTCTATCCAAATCTACATATCTACTATCCATATGACAGACTAAGTATCAAGTGGAGCGAAGCTACACTTTTCCATATAGTATATACACATTGGAAAGATGGTTGTATATTCCACCCTGAAAGCAGAGTCATTCCAACATAATTAAATGACCCTCTGGGAAAATTTCTGCTACCTACTTAAATTCTCTTCTAGTCATCTGAGTCTTAGACTGTAACCTGGAATCGAAATGAAAGACTCTCACTCTCTCTCAAGTTCATTTGAATCAGGTAAAGTCATTACCAAGAAAATGAATCATTTTGACTTCTTCTCCTTTCCACGAATTTCCCCTCCGAGGAACACACACACACACTGGTCAAAATCGTTTAAATCTTATTAGCCATTACCGCTGTGTGCACATAGTACCGTAGCCTTAAGACTTTCCCCCTACTTACGCCTCACACACACACGTACAAGAGTCATCAACCCCGTGTTCCTTTCCTCCGAAAAAACGCAGAATCATATTCTTGAAAAAGAGGCTAACCACAACGAACCTGGATATTAAACCACATAAACATGTGTAAAACCTTTCAAATCAAATCCTCATCTTGCTAGTCTCCCATTCAAAAAATCATGAGAGACAGACCCTCGAAAAATCCATCCTACATAACCACACTCCCTTCCCTCACTCTTAAAGTTAAAATAGCTGTTTTAAAATTGAAAATACTCAAAAAACAAGAATATATGATTTAATAAAGACCCATACAACGAAGCATATTGTGCCGATCAAAATTTCCAAATGGAATGTACCAAGAAGAGAAAACGAAAGAGCGAAAGAGGGATAATTCTAGCATATCTTTAATATAAACTGACACGTGTACATGCCACACACGCCAGTTTCAATTCATATTTTTAAAAAGAGTGAACGAGATATTCCTCCCTTCAAAATCTTGATTCAACTAAATGAAAACACACACACACATCTAGTTAGATCTGTCATGTTGAAAAATACAAGGAGCATAAAAAGTTTTCCTATTCAATCTAGCCTCAAAAAGTGAATTTCATTCTCCCCTCCCTTCCCCTCCCCCCTTCCCTTCCCACGTCCATTATGGGAGTCAGTGAAAACTCGGAAATACGTTCAATCGGAAGAAGAAGGAATACACAAACTTTATCTCTCTCTCTCTCTCTCTCTACTCTAGGTATTCCTCGTCCTCCATTTACATTCACACACACACACCATACCACACTACAAAACCTCCACATCTCTCTTCACACACACACTCTCTCAATCCTATTCAAACTTACTCTCTCCAGAATAAAGATACACACACACACACACTACAAGAGGAGCAACCCCCACTAGGAAAATGGGAAAATCTATACACAAGTCATCCAATGCAACTAGTGTATGGAGAGAGAGAAATCCTACATCCGTTTTTTTGGCCAGCTGCAAAAACAATTCCTCTCTCACCAGACTTCTCTCCTAACTCTCTCACTCTCCCACACACACACACACACACATGAAGTACTATACAGCAGTCAGTGTCTACGAGACACACGTATACACACTCTTCACAGTTTTTGGTAGACTCCTTCATGTTCCAATATTACGTTGTAGGCTGTATGAGTTAAGGAGAGGACAGACTCAATTGGAAATATTATCATTTTTTTTCTACTACTCTACTCTCTAAAATTCTACATTATAGAGACACAAGCAAAATTGCGATTGTAAAAGACAGCAGCCCGTCTAAATTCTACAATTTTTATTCTCTATAATTCTAAATGTCTAACACACTAACACTAACATTGATGAACAAACAGAGAGAAAGAGAGAAACAAAATAAAATATCTACATTATTCAAATAAACAGAATATAGTAGTCTGTTTTTCATACCTGTGTTCGAGATCTATTGTGAGTTATTGTAGTCCCCTACATTCCAATCAAATATTGACAGTTGATTTTTTACACAACAACGTGTATGTGAGTGACAGAGACACAGATAGGGAAAGTGGTCAAGGGGGTGTTTCAAAAAAAGTAGGATACAGAAGAAGTGGGTGCGGAGAGATTACGAGGGATCCGTTTAAGGGTACACAATTTAAGAGACATTCACAAAATAGTGAGGTTGAAGGGGTACGATATTCAAGAAATCCACACACAAACACGACACAAAAAATATTTTTTTCAAAGTAGGTAGTACAGTTGGTCATATTTTGGTGATGTAGGGTCAAATAGTCAAGGTGGGGTGTTCAAACGGACACACGCATGTTGTCGACATTATTATAATTCATCATTCAACAGAGTCAAAAGTGGAGTGTGTGTCACATAACAAAGTATAAATTTGGCAATCAACATTTTATTCCGTTCGTCAGTGTACGTATTATAGTTTTTGAGGGGAGAAACAAAAAAACAGAGGTAATGATGAGGGGTAGTCAGAGGTGGATTTTTGAGGACAGTTTTATTTGTATAGTTGAGCATACAGTAGCACAGTCGAGATATAGATTAAGAGATGATCAATTCAGTTGGTTGGAATTGAATTATAATTAATGAACAGTACATAAGTCATCATCATCAAAAAATCCCAGAGCACACGCACAAACAAACACAGAGAGAAAAACCAGAGTCATGGACAAAATCAGTATCAGTAGTAGAGAGAAGTTTATTTTTGGTCGTGTCAGGTTTTTAATGTCGTTTTCCGTCCATTTTCCCCCCAAACCCAAACCCCAAAGGTAATTTATAAAACATGTTTTTTTTGTAGGCAGGCACATTGTCAAGTCGCATTTAGGAAGTAGAAGTAGAAGAAGAAGAAGGATTTGAGAACGTATCACCAGCATCATCACCAAATTGCATATAGTAAGAAAAAGAAAAAGCATAGAAAAAAATTCTCATATAGTTAACAAATTACTGTGTGTGCAACAGGAGAAATCACACAAAGTCAAACTTTTTTTGTTGTAATAGTATTAAGTCATATATGAAATTGTACATATCAAACTAATATTCAGCTCAATCACAATTACAATAATTTAAGTCACTCACACCCCACACGTACATTTACAAAGTTTACAATTTTACTTTTATTTATGAAACCCATCAAGTCCATCGTCGACAAGGGTACTACAATAATTTGTTCATGCTTTCCCTACTTCTATACTCTCGTACTTTCACCCACTTTCTCTTTTAAATGTATTCCCCCTTGTTTAACATAATCCTTCATACACTCCACTTACTTTCACCTGTCCTCACAATCTTCGGTGTCCGAACCGTTTTTCTTTCATGCGTGTGTGTGTAGGACAACACTGTACGCATTTTCCTACACGTCACGCACCCATCTAAACGATTAATAATTGAAGTGTACATGTCTCGACTGTACAGACAACTTACGTACAGGAGGAAGAAATTCAGTCTAGGAAACGACAAGGTGAGAGGAAGAAGAAGAAACCCAAAGAGTATAAGACTGTCACTCACTTTCCCTTTCTGAGAAAAATGACAAGCCGTTTCTAAACCGTAGAATGCCATGACACACCCACACCTGCACACACACACACACACACACAACTCATATCACATTCCCGTCACCCTCACTTACATAGTCAGTCACAGGGGAAAAAAATCTTCCTACACTTTCCCCATTTACTCAAGTACATGCCATGACACACCACAGGAGGGCTATGTAGTTCCTCTTTTGTCTCAGCAGCAACCTCTCCAAAAAGAAATACCTTCCTCCTTTTAACTTGAACAGTCTTAGCCCTCAATCTCAATCAATATAAAAAGAAATATTATTATGTATGATCATCTTTCAAAGTTTCACAACTACCAAATGTACAAGACAATCTTTGAAGAGAAATGTACATCTTCCATTCACACTTAAAAAAATATCAATAAATAAATATTCCATCATACAATAAATGTACATACACCATACAGACACACGTACGACGTTCACTTACAGATGTCTAGGATAATTCTACGCTTCGAAAAGTAAAAAAAAACATGACAACGTTTCTTGTTACTGATACGGCAGAAGAAGAAAGTAAAAAATCGGAAATTTAAAAAATATTCATTTCCTACAATGTACCACTTTTTATTACGAAATGGTTTTCCGACTATAGATGGATGTACACAGTATGTAATGTACATACAAGGAGGAAATGACGTGGTAAGTCAAGTATGATTACGTTGTGTCAAAACAAATCATATCACACTAACTATGAGGGTAGAAACAAAATACATGGCGGCGGCATGGCACAGCACAAGGTTGGTCATGTCACGGGGACGGGGAAGAAATAAGGATGAGAAGAGGAAGAAAAACTTTTTTTTAATACGGTCCACGGCGTACGCACTTCCCTTCATCCTATCATCTCTTCTCTCTTCCTTCTTCTCCTTATCTTCTGTACTTTGTCATATTTCCAATCCCTTTTCCCCTTCACGACTCCCCTCGAGAGAGAAAGAGGCTCAGACAAGGAGAAAGGCAGAGAAAGTGAAAGAGAGAGAGAGAATATGGCGAATAACATTCCCTCGGAAAATGTCAGACGAAGAAGAGCAAAAGTACCATGAGGAAATTGATGGGGAAGTGTGTGCGTGTGTGTAGGACACACACAGAAGGAACGTAGAACAATTTTAAATTCATCAGTCTTAGATTTTCCTAATAATCTTCCTCTCCTCTCCTCCCCCTCCCATAAATAAATCCAGGATGATACAACTTGGCTACGCCTCATACCCTACATTTCTTTAAAACTTGATTCTATTCCCATGTGACCGACCATCCCAGGGAATTCTGTCTACTTGTTGCTCACTTTCCCCATGAGTCCATTTTTTGTATCACCCACCCACACACACCCACACAATACACCCTGTTTATCAGTGCATACAATTCTCTTCACGATTCAAGTCACACACCACAAAAACATATTACAACACTATTCCACATACACACGACCACTTCATATTTCCAGTGGACACCCCTACTTTATCCCATTCTAAACCAAATGAAGTGTATTTTATTAGGGTAGTATTAATGTAAGCTTACCCACGACTCATTTTTTAACCATACATACCAACCATCTGCATTTGTATTTTAAACTTACGTTTATTATATTGTCTAAACAGCACTACGGAATGGTAATGGTACTATAAAACTAGGTAGTATGACTGATGGAGATTGGAAAAAAATGACCTTACCCGCATTTGTGTTTTGAGATTGATAAGATCAGCACCTACAAATCACAATTTAAATTTTTATATTTTATCTGGTGAAAAAAGGATGAAAGAGGATTGACAGAAAATGTGTGAGTGTCTCTTTACCTTCCTCTGGAACGGGCACATTGTAAAACTCTCCTTCTTCGGCCGTGAGGAGTTTATACCAACCTTCGACAGGATTCTTTAGAACTTCCGAAATACCGAATGAGAGTGAACCCATAAAATCATTCCGAGATGTCCTGTCCCAATCCCATATTTCCAAAAGTAGTCGTCTGTCCTTGTCCTCCGGCTTCAATTCGCTGTGTACACAAACAATTAATCATCAATCAATTTCAGTTGATCTTTTTCTTGCCATCCAAAAATAACCTGTTCCAGCTAAAAGCCGGATAAATCACAAATTTTCAATCCATTTTTCTCCCTCTCTCATATCTCCCAGGAAAATTCAGTTTACTTGGGAATTTAATATGTTAAATTTAATTTTGGAGACTTGTAAAAATATTACACACCCTCACATAAAATTAGACAAAGTCCATGTAAATTAAATTTTCGCACATTCTTCATATTACAATTCCCGACGAAAGTAAAAAAAAATAATTGAATTAGCTTCCTTCCAAGATTCAGAGGGGACTCTTTGAAAAACCTAAACTCTAAAGTAAAAGTAGAAGCCTCCAGTACTATGACTACTTCGAAAAGAAGGAAAAGAATAAAGACAATTCCATGTCAGACATATGGAAACTGTTCACAATACAAGATATATTATAACGGTGGAATGACAATTCTAAATTAGTTCCCCCTCCCCACACACACCATTGATGTGGTGGTGTTCCGACAGTTTTAATAAGAGAGGTCGGCTGACAATACGCTCCGCGCGCCGCTTTCACCAAAAAATCCTTTGAACATGTACCCACCAAATTAAATCTAATAATACAACTGTAAGACTTGGTTTTTACACACATGCATACACTAGCTACCATGATGAGAATCAAGTATTTTCTCCCTTTTCTCTCTCTCGCCAGACGGAAATGCCGTTGGTAAACAGAAGAAGGAGAGAAAAAGGAAACCCCAGATGATTTGAACAGACACACATTTCTCACAAAGATCTGTACAGAAAGAGAGAGAGAGAGGGAGCACCAGAGGAAATTTTTATTGCCGTCATATTTCTCACTCTCTCTCCCAGTGATCCCAGTCATAATTTCCCTCATTTTCATTCGTCGACCGAAAGAAATGACTGTCACAACCACCACCACCAACCATCATCATCTTCTCCCAAAAAAGAAGAGAGGAAAACTCATTTTCCGACTGCTCATCATAAAATATGACTATTTTCTTGCACAATGTACATTTACGACTTCACACCCAACTTCTTCTCATACCCCACACTTCTCTCTGTAATACTCAACTACATTGAGGAGAGGGCAAGGTTAACAACTGGTAACAATTTTATTGAGTTTATTTGTCTTTCAACTCAACAATCCTCACACACACAAAAACTACAAGGATAAACATTAAAGTTTCTCCCTCATAATTATGGAGTCCCTCAAAATGTACATAATTTTTTAGACTAAGTCCTCCTTGTCAGGGAAAACCCCAGACTCTGTTAGTGTGATATTAACTCTCTGGGAAGATAGGCCCGACTTTTCTCTCTGTGTGTACACTACAACTACACAAAGTCCAAAAGAAACAGTCGTGGAATCCCCAGTCGGCAAGTAATTTTTCATACGAGAGTACGAGTAGACCATGAGCCTTTTTCCTTAATGTATTCATCTCCCTCCCCCCCTCTCTCTCTGAACTGTGTAATGTATTCCCAAGGCTAGGAAGAGAAAAAAAACGGATCCTCAATTATAATAACCGCTAATAAGCCTGCGTGGAATACCAAGTACTCAAAAGGATATCCTCCAGGGATTATTTCTGGACGTCACTATTGAACTGTCTAATGCCCATCGATATTAATGCTTTCTACAAAACCTAACAAACACATATACATACTAAGTACATTTCCCTCTACTTTCACCATTCCCTCCCACACTTTCCCTTCTTTCTCCCCAACTGACCATCACATTTATTCAACCAGGAAAAACAATTCAATAGCTGCGCACTCGATACACACAACCACTAACGCTACCACTACCACATCCATTGTTTTTTAAGAAAACAAACACAGGGAGGGGGGAAAGTTGGGAATAAAAAATTCGTGCGAACGTGGTGCAACTTAGACCAACAAAATAATAATATAGATTTTTCTCATTGAAGACACTCACCCCGGGCAAAATGTTACGGAATAGAAAAATGGAATAAAAATCATGAGAGAAACCAATACTCCCAATATTCGACAGTCAGTGGAACTGGAAAGAGTGCATGGACAGAATATAATAGAGGACAGGGAGAGAGGTACACAAAAGTTCTAGCCTCACGTGCCAAGTGCACATGTACCACTTGTTCAGTCCCCTTTGTTCCTGGGAAAGTGTGGAAACTTCAGAAAATCTAGCTATTGTTAAATATGACTCAAACACTCACACTTTCCATGTAGGTATGTGATACTTTGTCATTCCCGACCGTTGTCTCAAGTTTAATAGGAATACAAGACAAGAAATTGCAACCAACTTTTAGTATGTGGAATTTAGTTGTGATCATCAAAGATGCACATCTAACTCTCTTAACAAAGTGAGAGCAAAGAGAAAAGTCCATCCATTGCTTTCAAATCAACTCTTTTGCAATTTTCTCTTCCTCTCTCTGACACACACACAACTTGAGAAAGGTCTAACCAGGGCAGGGGTGTAGTGCAGAGTGAGTACAAACAAAAAACAGCATCATCTTGTGTACACACACACATACAGGAAATGCCGAGTCAAAGAGAGAGAAAGAGAATAGACAAGGGCATGACCCAAACACAACTTTGTCTCGTTGACTTTCTTTGAACCAAGAAAACTGTTGCTCTTGACAGCTGGAGCGACTGAGAGAAGTGGGAAGGCGTAAGATAAGCTGTGTGTGTACACTGTACACTACACTGCTAAAGAACATTCCCAGGGAAATAATCTTTTCAATTTCCACATGCATTAACATTCACTCAAGGTAATGGCAGATGGTGACTGCCAACATTTCTCTCCCAGTAACAAAATACAATAGAAATGCCTTCTACCTCAACCATCACACGGCATTTTAAATACGACAGAGAGAAAGAAAGAGAGAGAAAACAATGGGATTAAGTCAATCTTCATGAATCCATTCCATCAAAAAAGTCAATCTTATTTCCCACTCCTTTTGATTCTTATCCTTCACTATTTGACCTCCAAATATATATTTATTATGACAGCCTCTTCAAAATGTCATTATTCTACCGGTACATTTTCCTTTATTTGACTTTAACGAGAGTAGAGATATCACAAAAAGATTGACTTACAATGAAATCGTCTCATCCCAAACTGGATTTAAGTTGGTCTTGATCGTTTTTGTCTTCTTTTTGATTCCATCCGTGTCCGGAACAAGCTTCATTTTGACCTTCAATCCCATATAATCAAGAATGATTAGTTTTCAAATTTTCTGTATTCACCTTTCAAAGAAAATAAGGTTTCGTAGGCAAACTTACATATGGATCTGAGGACCCGTTTGGATCCATCGGTATCAAATTCTTTGCTTGACGAACTGAAAACCCAAAAACAAAGACATTATCATAATTATCTACACAATTAATTGTGCCCTCCGTCTCGTATCTCTCTAACACTCTCCCTTTTCAAGTCCTATTTATTTCAAAGACTCAAAGACGGGAGTGTGGGATATCATCATACAAAATTATTCCTCGTCTTTGTGACATTAGTCCTCCCTGATTACACTCCACTTGATAATCTAACCGCAAGCTGTTCCCCCTGGATTCAAAACACCTCTTCTCTGTCTCTCCTCTATTTCCCTATTTAAATAAAGAGACCCACATCGGAGAAACCCAGTCAGCTGTCAGATGCACACACATACACACACATGTGACTCCTTTGTCTTTTCCCCATTTCCTCCGCATTTCATGAAGGAATACTCTTTCTCCAAAAAGGATCCATTTATCTTGATGAACACACTAATATATTGATACAAGCCTAAATATATTTGACGGGAACAATGGTTACTACAGATTTGATACCTATCGAATGAACCTGATCATGATATGAACAAAGGTTACCATATCTAACACTTATCTCCATCACGTTCCTTACATATAAACTGAGGAGGAAGAAACACCCTAACTCATTCAATCGTATATTCCTAATCAAGTATATTCTAGTACAAACCACATCAAAATAGTCAAACATCGATTCAAAATTAAGCACAGCTTCCGGCACACTCTCTCAAAAACCAAGTCTTTACTCTAACCAAAGTTTGTCGGAATAGTAGAGGTCTGGAACCTCCAGGACCAAATATTATTATAGAGAAAATACAAATGAAAAACCATCCAAATTAACCAAACCATAAACTCCACGTAGACTTCCCCTCAGTCAGACACGTACAACCCGACATGAAATGTCCATAACAATCTTACTCCACATGAGATAGACACATTAGTCATAATTACAAGTGTAGTATGTATTCCTTTTGTGATCTCTCCTTTAATCAAATCCCCCTTCATTCAACCCCCCCCCCCCCCCACCACCACAAAATGAAAGGGAAAGTAGAAAGGGGATAATATGATTTCAAGCCACATGACATCCTCATCTCAATTTACTTGAATAATTTTCTAGAAACTCACAACTCTGCTTTGACTACTGTTTTGCATGGGTGTGTCCGGGGGATCTGATCCAATCCTATCGAACGAGAGAGAGAGAGGGAGAAATCAACAACAAAAGTTTGAAAACTTTTTTTTACACGAAAGATCGAAGAATTCCAGGAAAAGAAAGGCTAATCGATACAATTTCACACTTCATTGTGAAAAAGAGTTTCAATGAGAAAAGTCGTCCGTCAACCTAACCCCTCCGCACACAACACACAGGGAAAAGAGGAGAAAGTAGGGGGAGAGAGAAAGTGATGTGACTGGAAAACTAATGTGAGAAAAAATGTGTCCTCTCTCAACCCAACACAAAATAAGTTCAAATAGAAATTCTAAAAAAACACACGATTTGTCAATGACATTCCTTCCCTTCCAGACCATGACTAAAATACCCAAGTCTAATTATTGCCTATTCTGGCAAAAGTGTCTCTCTCCATCATAGCCACTACAAATTGATCAAAGTATGTAAATAGAAAGTGATAAGTGAAGAGAATTCTTAAAATTAATTAATAGACACAAATTTAAATTCACAACTAGGACCAGATTCTCGCTTTCAGCCTATTACATTTTCTCAGAGCACTCCCCTTCTATTCTCTTCTCTGTTGCTAACAGTAATGGATATTAGAGTGAAGGCACACACACCCACCCAACCAGGTGAGGCAGAGAAAGAGTAGAGAGAATGAATGTTGCACAACAACCACTAAACAAGGATACACAGACACAAGGATTAATCAGATGCCATCAACTTGAATACAAGAACAATAAATCAATAGGTAGCCACTCTTTCATCCTTGACTACCATCAGAGAAACAGATACTATGAAATGATCCGTTGTCTACACACACACATCATCCACATAGCACACACATCTTCAAAATGAAATGAAGGATCTGAGGGATCTTGCAATGGAAACATTTTTCATTACATTATACCTGACACTCATGGCTCTTTCTCTATATTATACACATATACACCCTCATCTGTACATGGCATATCCTTTTGAGCCATCCTCATACACAAAGTAGAGGAGTGGAATAGGAGGAGATTACCCATTGAAAATGTTCAACTTGAAATCTACACAATTTCTCGGAAAGACATGAGTCGGGGAAAAGAATAGAGACAGCCAGGGAAAAAAAGAACAGAGACAGAGAGAGAGAGAGGAAGAGAGACGCCAATTTTTGGTTACATTCTACGGAGTATTGATGACAAAGAGATACACCTGAGATACACTCTCGATATGCTGTCTCTCCCCCATGTGAGACCATGGAAGCATGAAAGGGAATTGAAATCATCGTCTCCTCCGTCTCGCTCCTCCTTTCTCCATGACAGAGTTTAAGTATGCCGTTAGGATGGGTCCGAATAGAAAATACTCATACACACTTTCTCTCCGAGGAATGCGAACAAATATCCGCACTGTCTTTTTCCCTATTTCTCTCCTCTCATTCCTTTTCTGCTCCAACAACTTATCTACTCATGTAGATGTTGTCCACACACACACACACTCATTGCACACGTATAGGCGAGAGTAAATGAAGCGTGTACACACTCAGCACATGATCATAATCCCTTCCACACGACACACACACACACACACACACACTCAACACGCTCAAAAAATGAAAGCTGAACAACAATAGTTTCTAAGCTCTTAAAACTCATTTATCATCCTATTCTCCGTCTGTGTGAATCTTTACACGCGAAATAAATCTTTCAAACATTGTCATTCATTTCTTTTGTTGATCATCACTAATCTTGTTCAAAAATATACATCATTTTTTTTATTTAAAAGTATTCAAAAATGTCTTACCTTGAATTGTCAATTTGTTGCCGATACAAGTAATTTTGAGCTCAATTCGGCCCCGCCGTTCCGTATGGTCACAACCGCATAAATTTGGAACGCTTGGAACGCATTTTTTATGAACGTTCATGTCACATGCTGGAATAAAATTCAAAAAATTTTTTTATTAGATCACACTTTCCAATACCAAGACTTGATACATCATTTTATTTAATATTGACTACAAAGAATAGAGAAAGTCGTGTCATTCAAACAGTCATTCAAATTGTAAAAAGCAAAAGTGAAATGTAGCAATAAGGAAAATTTTCACATAATCACAAAAAGCGGTGGAAGAAATGGGAAAGGAACGATTAAAAAACGAGACTAAGGATTCAAAGCTCTAAATATTAAAAGTACTATTAAAGAAGTAGGGAAAAATAGCATCACATATTAAAAACAAGTAAAGCTTTGAAAAGTATGAGTAAGTACACAGTAGGTAGAATTAAATTCCAAGGCATTCGAATTGAATCCAATGGAATTCTCCCCTCCCCCAACATCCTTCACATTTGTTCAAAGGGTATGTCGGAAGGTTTAAAGAAAAAAACGGTTGGTTCATTTTTTACATCCATCCTCCCCTTATTTCACCGGATTAAAATGATCCGTAAAATGCTCAAACTATACAACTGTACAAGTAAAAGAAGGAAGAGACTTTTCCACATTTCCATCAAAAGCTTAACTCCTTAAGATTAAAAATGAAAGATTTCTAATCTTCCGAACAACTGAGTCGATGAAAAACCGTCTCCGAAAGGAAAACTCGAGAGACAGGAAAGACATATTAATCTTCAGGAGGAACAGCCAACCAACCATACTTTTTCAACTTTACTCCAACGAACATCATCAAATTCTCCATTTGACTGGAGATTACAGAAACAAACTTTTCAACCACACACACAACCCACTCCCTTGTAAACACACATTGAAAAACCTATTGAAATATTCTGGCTTTCGACTAGAATTATTAATTAAGCGATTAATTATCCGGTGGAAAATTTGATAAATGAAAAGTAGCCACAGGAACACGAGAAACTACACAAAATTTACTCCATATTTACTTTTGTACTCTCATTACCCCTCTGCAATAATGGAAAATGGGTTCAGAGAGAAAGGGAAGGAGAAAGAAGAGTACAATTAGATGGAATAGAAAGTTTTATTGTAAAGCATAGTGCTGAGATGTCGTCTCTCTCTTCCCCATCCTTACACACTAATACACACACACATAGTCTTACAACTGAGTTTAGGATTGGACAAACCGATTTCGTACGTATCAATTTGACTTGACTAGAAACTTGGGAGGATGTAATTTTCTACTACATCGTTTTCTCTTCCTAGAGAGAGTGAGAGAGTGAGATGGAACAATGAAAAGGGTGGAGCATATGGTTCGCTAAGTACATTTTCAGTAAAAAAGAAAGACTGGATGTAGTCAAGGAAGACGAAAGTCTTTCTCTCTTCTTTCATCATGTCTACAAGATAGAGAAAAAAGACTTTCTTTTCTCAAGCTCAATTACATTTTCACTCACAGCATTGAACATACACAATTCAAGATCAAGATAATGCCACCACCACTAAATACTCCTTCACTACTTATGTACTACACAGACAAATAGAGACTATGTACTCCACACACACACACATGAAGGATGCAAATAGTGAAGGCACTTGATCTAATGGATCCATACGAACCCTTTCTCTCTCTCTCTTCCTAGCCGACAACACACACACACTAGGATACTCCATCCCACATACAATCAGCCAATTACATGGTCCGATCATGCAGTGCTACCTCTACAATGCGAGTTGAGAGAGTCATAATCATAACTGTTTTTTTGTGTGAACTTTCTCCACATGTTCTATCCACATCCACCCAAAGTGAAAGTGGTGCGTCTGAGTTAGCCGAGGAACGTATCCATTTCCATGACATACATAATGTACACATCATCCATAAGATGATCAGACAGAAAGGGAAGGGAGGAGAGGAAGAAATCCATGGAGAATAGTGCAAGAGGAAATTCAAGTCTGAATCCAGAACACACAGTCATCACACATGTATCAACACAGAGTACAGTAGAATGACTGAACAAGGAGTAAGAGTCTTCCATAAATCCCCCTTTTCTCCTCCTCCACTATTTCCAGGGTAAAAGCAGGATTCTTCTTTCTCTTCCTCCTCCTGACTGACTCTCGTGCTTAGTCAGTCATTCTTTATTTATGAATTCACATCAACGACTTCTCTGGATCCCCATCCCTCCCGTCCTTCCACTATCTCAACAACCAATACATTTTATTTTCCCTACCCTCTCTCCAATTTCAAATGAACACACAATACGTTGGGAAAGTACAATAGTAAAAAAAATACTACAGCAACCAAAAGACGTAGTGGCTCAACTTGTTCGGGAATTCCACGTCTCCGACACAACCAATTTCTCTTATTAAATGAAAATACAGAATACAAATTATTTGAACAATTTGACTGTATTAACCTTTTGAACAAAATTTTTTCTCTTCACTACTGCGCTTTAAGTTACACTGAATGGAGTCATCCCTTCATTTCATCAAAATTCAATCGTATGAGTGTGTGCCTGAGCTCTACATTTTCCTTTAGACTTTACCCTCTCTTTAATGTCCACAAAGGGAAAATGTGTGCCTGTGTGTGTGTGTGTAGTACAGAAAAATCCTGGAGTACATCCATATTTCTTTTCATCAATTTCCCTTTTGGAAGCTGCTCAATTTTTATCCGTCCTCCGCACTCCACATGGAATGGAACATGGGATATTATGTATGTCAGTATGTCGTACTTTCTTCCTGAGATTTTCTCCTCTCCTTGAGTACATGATCTTTTCTCCATTTCATTCTCAGTTTATTCAACTTTCTCCACAAGTACTACTGCTCCATTTTGTCACAAAATTACTCCTAGACACATGTTAGCACAACCATGAATATTAGACAAAGGGGGAGAAAGGGTGGGTGTGAGGAATGCTGGAAATGACTGTCCTACACACACAGACACACACACATATGTACATTATACGCTGAGAAATATTAGAAAGAAAAGAGAATGCCTAATAATGTACACTCTTCCCTTCCACGATGGACGTAACCATTTTCACAAACACTCTCTCTCAGAGTGGGAGGACTGTGCTCTGTGTGTGTGTGTGTGTGTGATACTGCCGGCGGACACGTTCTCTACCATCATTAAACTAACGTCATGAATCCTAATTTCTTCAAACGACCAACTTACTAATCGAACAGCAGGAGAATTCTTTACTAAAACACATGCCACATGTACGTAGTCCCACCATCCTCCAAGTCTACCATGTACCCGATGGGCTGGCCAACTGGGTACCTCTATTGCCCATAACTAAATGGCATCCACTCGAGCACATCATTCTATGTACTCATATTTTTTCCTTCCCCTTCTCTCTCTAACAGGCTAATTAAAAGGCTATCTAGAGATTCCAATTTTAAACTCAACTCTCAAAACCATTCCCAATTACAAAAGAAGTGCTTTTTTTATTTTCAGGGAAGGAAAAACATTGACTTTGAATTTCAAAAGGAATTTCACATACGTTCAACCAATTTTGTACAACGTTTATAGCAAGGATAGCATGTTGTGAATCCAGTCTAATAATAATATTTTACGAGACTTTGATCACAATACAGAATTCTATGTTAAACTTAACGATCTCAGATGATAATTTTTAATTGTTCATCCCTACAAATGAGGAACTGGATACGAACTGCAAGGGACAGCAAAAAGGATTCGTTTATTTCCTTAACAAGAGTCGAGAAATATTTCTCGAAATCCTTGTTCCTCTGAAACAATTTATCATGATGGCAGTGTTTCACTGAATTTAAATTGCACACTCTACACATGTAATAGGGTTGGTACTGCACTGCTGTATGTATGTCTACAAGTGAGGAAGAGAAATATATGTGACTAGTAAGTAGGTACATGCAAGTACACGAGTGTGTAGTTGAACAGTCGTAATTAAAATTTTAATCCTCAGCGACTCAGATTTGTATGAAAATTCATAACTTTTGGTATCATCACGAAACTTGAATTGAGTACATTATTCATCATCTCATGAATAGAAAGACTTCAGCAACCTCCTCTTCCTCCCTCCCTCCCTCACACAAACACGTACATATCTTCATATCACTTTCCAAATCTAAGCAAGTCTCTCCAAAGGGTGAAAGTGGAAGGAGGAATCCTTGGAGTATGTATGTAATGTATGTGATCTGAAGGAGAACGAAGCCTTTCATCCACACATTACACATATATTCATGATGTATGTGTCTAGCATGTTGGCTATGAAAGCTAATGATAAATTATACTCTTTCCACTATCAGCCTAAAGTAAATGTTCAAAATTTGTCAGGGAAAAGCTTATCATTCAAAACGATGATCAAAGTCAAAATCCAGGACACACTTCCCATATCTCACCCGAGCGTTTTCCCTTCCCTTCCATCCTCATCTCCTCCCATGTAAAAAAATTAAAACACAGACTAAATATCAACAACTTTTTCTTAGTCTTTATTAAAAAATCCACTTTGTAGACAATACACACTCTCAACTGTTGCCTCTTCCAATTAGGCAGAGAGGAGGACATTTCATTTGTGAACATTCAAAAATTTATCCTGACTTTCACCCTCCCAGTCCACCCACTTTGTGTATCATATCACAGGAAGTGCGTTTTGACTCAAAGTGAAAGTTTGTACAAGAGAAAGGGGAGGAGAAAGTTGGAGAAGGGGAGCTTAGTTAATCTAATCTCATGTATACATTACGAATCCTCCCATTTCGTCAACTCTCATCCTCCCTCATTCCCCTCTCTCGGAGTTTTTGAACCATTCCAACCACCTGGAGCCAACGGAATCAAAAACCCTAAATTCTCAGTGTACGAGTATCCATCCACAATCCACCCACCCACCACAAATATTTACATCAATACTTGAATCAACTTGATCACTCACCATCAAAATAAACTCAGTATTAAGGACGTCACAGATGGTCTCCACCAAAAAACGTCACTACCTCTCCCCTCTCCACACGCACAGACACTCTTTCCCCTTCAAATCCCATTTGTGCTTTCTCTTTATGTCCACAGTCAAAAAATCTTAAGAGTCTTCTATAAGTATCAACTACGAAAGCCGAAAATTTTCAATGACAGTTCACTGCTTAGAATTCAATCAATCATCCCTTCCACCCATAATAATAAACAGAGTAACCCAGGATTTAATTAAAAATCTGGACATTTCATCATCTCCATCTCGAAAGGAGAAGGAATTGATTTCTCCAAGATTTACGACATGATAAAAAGAGGAACATGAAATAGACATCATGTTCATCACGACTCGAAATCGAATAATAACTTTTAAACCAACATTAAACACACAGTCATCCTCTTCTCCTCTTCCAGTTGAAATATTTGCGTCCCTTTCTCCTGTGTGTTTGTGTGTGTGTGTGGTGGAGGGAGGGGGAGGCTCCTTTTCAATCCATTTAGTAGTAGACTTTCTTTCACCCCACTACACACACATGTTGTGTGTGTGTGTAGTGGAATACATTCTGACTCGTCCTATCCATCTACTTCCTATCTATCTATAGGTTTGGAAGAAAGTCCTTTCTCCCTCCCGACCTTTTTTTTGATGTTATCAGAAAGTAATCTATTTTTACAAGGCTTACTCCTCCTCCCACGTCCCTTTTACTCTCCTGCTACTGATCTAAGGATCACACTGTGGCAGTAGTACACTCTTCAGAAAATAAAGTACTCTGTAGAAAATAGGGGATGAGAGAGAGAGAGGAAGCGAGTCAATGTGGACTGTGTGTGTGGGGACGGGAGGGAAGGGAGTAGTATTCATGTAAACATGTATGCAGGATAGACAGGAAATAACTGTACACAAAGTCCATAACTTTGTTGGTTCTTCTTGTGTGTGTGTGGAAAAGTGAAAAGTCTATACAATGTCAGGGAGGAAAGAGGGAGTAAAGGAGGCATAGACGGACACATAGAAAAATCCCCCCTCTCCTATTAAAGAATAAAGCCACAGAATAAACTACATAAAGTCCAACTCTTCCACTCATACATGTTTTCATGGAGTCCCTCTCTCCCTCCCTCCAGCCCACGCTGCACTGTAGACTCGAGTAAATGTAAACATAAGTATAGATGAGTCAATAGAATCCGGATATAAATTTAGCTCTCTCTCTCTCTCTCTCTATGAACAACAGTAGATGCAATGGTCCTCTACATACAGAATAGTATAGAGAGGAGGCAAGAGTAGTCTTTCCCTCAATTAATAAATAGGACCAAAAAGACTGTACCATCAGCTGGATGACAAATTCGTGCCCACTCCCTTCCCCCAGCATGACCAAAAAAAGAAATATATATATAATGAAGAACCAACGTTTGTACATGTGTGTGTGTGTACCTAGAACAGACGGAGGGGATGGAGGGAGAAGATGAAAAAAATAAATGCCCTCATTTTTTTGAAAAGTAGCAAAAGAATGGGGTTCATAGGCGATGTCGCATGTCCTTCTCAAGATCCACTTCATCATCATATGTACTTTTCCTTTCACAGAAAAAAAACTAAGAGTCAAAGCCCAAGAGCCCAAGGGCCTTAAGACTAACACATGAGGACATGAGAGGCTAAGCATTATAATAACATTACATTACACTGTGGTATACAGTCTTCCTACATATACACATTGTGTATTTGTGTACCCTGTAGAGTCCCCTTCAAGTGTCCTCCACATTATTTAAATCCGTACAAAAATTTGTCAGAAAGGAAGAGAAAAAAAGGAAATCCATATGATATATGAGGATATAGAAACTCCAAGAGTTTCCTCTCTACTTTCACCGTGTACTAGTACAGCCTGGCTCACGTGTGTGTGCGTGTGTGTGTGTGGAGGGCCGTGTAGCTGAAATCTGACAGGGAGAATAATTTTTAAACATTATACATCGTCAACGCGTCATGGCACGAGAGAGGGAGAGAGAGAGAGCCATGGTTCACCAACTCCTTTTAATCATTACAGCATGAGTTAATGCCAAAAATTTTTGCGAGAGCCTAATAATAAAATACCTAGCATTGCTATGTCTTTTCCACAAAAGGTTACACCACAAAATACCAACACATGGAATGCAGAGTGCAGGTCATAGAGACAGAGAGAGGGAGAGGGAGGAAGCGGGAGAAAGTGTGGTAAAGCATCTCATCCATATAGAAGTCAACCGACTAGGGAAAACAAGGCTATGTATACCTACAACATGAGAATGGAGAATGGAAGAAGAGGAAGGATGAAATAGCTTCACAAGAGCGAAAATGTCATTTTATTAAATATGGCCAAAGCGGAACATAGAAAACTATACTCTCTCCCTCTCCCTCTTATCTATGAGATGCAATACGATGCACGTGCCCTCCGTATATTTATAGAAAACACACACACACACAATTTATATATGATACGAATAGAAAAAAGGAAAAAAAGAATATTGAATTACCATTTGGTCTTGTGTAACCATAGCTTAGCCTACATGAAAATACAAATAATAACAAAGGAACAAGACGACCAGAGGACCCAGGGAAAGAATAAGAAAGTCAGAGAAAGAGAGAAGAGAGGGAGAGAATAGCCTATAGAAACATCTCATGACAGGAACAAGGCAGAAGAATGCACATGATGACGACAACGGCATGACACACACACACACATATGCTCTTTAGTACGGTTCTGGTTGTTGCTCCAGTTTCCAGCCTCACTCCTTCTCGTTCCAAATTTCCAGCCAAACACTGTACTGTACTATCCAGTGTGTATGTATGCATGTGTGTGTGTGAGGGGTTGGCGTGCATGTGAACGTGAGCTACTAGATTATATTATATCGACCTGACGACGAGAGACACCAAGTCAAACTCAACCCATGGAAGAGAGAGAGAGAGAAAGAGCTGGCAAATCTTGTTGCTTTTACAATACTGTTTCTTGATTCTGCTTTCAACTCTTAACTGGGAACGACGGAACCTACACACACACATACACAAAATCCTAAACTCTAGCTCTATCAACAACATCTCTCCATCCCTCTCTGTCTATCAAGCTCAAAGTTGGGTTGCCATAGGTGTATGAGCGCTTCCTATCCCCCCTTCGCTCTTTATCCTTGACTCTTACCTATTTTTCCAGCAAAATATCCTCCCCTACAATAACAAAGATATGCCTTGACGAGGCTAGAAGGCTTAACACATATCTAATACAAACTACTACTACTACACACACACACATCCACGGGACTTGTAACATGATGAGGTGTTTCAAAAATTCAAAAATCCTACCATCTTCAATTTTTACACTACTATCCCTCACCCATCCAAACAGGGACAAAAAAGAGGATGCCTATACATTTAGGGAGGAGAAGAGTATATAGGATTCAGGGTCGAGACCTTACAAAAAAAAGAAGATCAGAGTAAGCGGATAAAGGAACGGAGGAGGAGGAGTGAAATTGGCGAAAGCGGGAGAAAGTTGGACGTGAGCAAGAAGGTTGAGGGGCCCCCCTACCAAATACTGTACACCCGATATGAGTACCGTAAACCGTATGTATGTTGAATTAACCACAATAAATATTGTACTGAGTACATCCCTCCATATACGTGTGCGTATCGTGTATCTACATGTATAGTCATCTATTTGAGCTTTCTTGGGAATTCGCAATGGTTCCACCTGCGACTAGGGCTTAAGTACAAAAAGCTCTTGTCTCTCCTCTCTCTCTCAAATGCTTTTCTTAGCTGGGAAAGTTGACACCCACGTTCGCATGCTCCGTCTCCTGAATACACACACACACACCTTCCCTCCCCATACAACTTTTATAGGAAAGAATAGCCATTTACAAATACAGCATATGAATACACAAAAACGTGATATGACAAGGTTGAGGGTGGAGAAAGACTCTCAAAGATCAATCTTGAAGCTTAGCAATGATATTATGGTGTGTGTACATACATGTACATATACGTGTGTGTGTCTGGAGCAGTGCTTTAATTTCATGCATTACTTGTGCGTCAAAAGCGTGCCTCTTTATTCCTTGAAAGACTAGAGATTAGACTCTCTTTTGAAATTTTAACTACTCTCCAACCCTGGGTCTCCCTGAACGATCTTCTATTTTATAACTCTACCTTATAACTTCCACATGGACCAAAATGGATTCATCCTTCTATTCTTCAAACTTTAAGCCTCCAAATTACAACTCATATGGCAGTAGTCCCACCTGTACTCCCTATATTTTTATCCTCCTCCTCACTAATACTGGAACCCTCATCCTTGTGACGAAGTAGGATTACTGAATGCTTCACTACGTCAACCGACCCCGTCGGAACAATTTTTATTTTTCAACAAATTGGTCCGTACCCTCAAGTCATTCGTCCAAAGTGTGGAATAAGTGAGACTTTTGACCCCTAAAGCCTTTAGGCCAAAGGTGGTTAATTTTTCCAAGCGGAAGAGAACATACAAAATTTAATTTCAACATTGAAAGAATTTTTTTTCTTGGCCATCTTTTTTAGTTTCACAAAAAGTGAGATGCCCTTGAGTTACTGGCTAGGGAGAAAGAGAAGAAGAAGGAGGAGAAATGGATTGCCCTTATTCTTCTGGATGTGTTCACAAAAAACTCGAGTAAATCAAATCAATGTGAAGGTCTTGCTCCTAAGCCTTGTTCAACTCCCTAATAATATTATGTCTACAAATAAAAATAACCTTGCAACCTGCTGCTGATACTCTTCTTTTAAAATAAAACACTCAAGATTTTCCCACCCTATACATATCCATATATATATAATATATAGCTGAAGATTCTTTCACTCTACTCAATACACACTTGTCTATAGCATATAACCCACTTCTGTAGAGTTATGTACACTTCATAATAATAAAACATTTAAACTATGTAAAAAGTAAAATCCTCCCAATTCAACTTGAACAAAGTAAAAGTTGGACTTTGCAGAAGGACTTTGAACTGGGAGTAAAAAAATGTAACAAGTTGGAACATGAAAACCGTAGAGAGAGAGAGAGAAAGAGAAGCACGGTATGTACTTATGTACACAGAAAACCAAAAGCAGGTGTCTATTCACAATCTAGTGATAAGGAAAGTGTAATATGTGGAGGAGATATGTATAGAGAGAGACAAGGACAGAGAAAGTGTATGTAAGCTCCTTCGCATGAGCATTATCTTGCTTATTGTCAGGTAGTTTCCATTAGGTATTCCTAGCATTTCACACTTTTGCCCTGAGTCCTAGCCTACTTTCTCATGAGAGGTTATAGTCACGTCTGTCTTGAGATCCTCCCATCACACACACTACACACTCACACACATTCCAACCCTCGAAAAAGAGATAGAAATTTTGCCAACCGTACACACACACACACACCACACGACTCGAGAGGTGGAAGAAAAGGAGAGAGAGAGAGAGTAGGAGTAGACAAGAAACACTTGGTTCCTCCATTTCGATCCTCTCCCCTGACCTAACGAGATGTCATGTCAATGGAAAAAGAAGGAGAAAGAATCCAGATAAAAGCACTCCTCCTCTCATCCTCCCCTCCCCTACTCTGCTCTCAATATTACATTATACACGCGCAGCTACGTATTACAAGAACTGGCGGGCATCGCCATCAAATCCTCCAAGTCTTCATACATATCCCTTCAAATTCAACTAACTCGCTTCCAAAGAGAATTAATCCAACCATCCAGCCAGCCAGCAACGTCAGAGGTACTACTCTTCTCTTGAGCCAACTCAGGATGTCTATCCCCCTCTCCCTCTCTCTCTCTCTCTCACACACACACACTCGAGCCTGTGCACACACACATGACGTCAGGAATAAAACTAAAAAGTATCATGGGTATGTAAAATCCAAAAAAGATACGTACTTTTCTCATGCATAAAAACAGCACAATGCTTCCCCTGATAAAAATAGTCACATATCTTCCTCTCTCACACACACACCAATCCACGACCAGTGACACACAATATACCATCAAGCCAGTTACCCGTGTGTGTGTGAACCAAGAAAAATGTTCAATCCTCTTTTCTCTCTACACACACATTTATTTTTATTCCTCTCTGTTGGAGAGAGAGAAGGAAAAAAATTATCAAATACACTACAACACACACACAGGGCCGCATTCTTTCTCGTCCTCAGATTTTGAAACTAACCAACCAAAAGGAGAGAAAAATTCAAAGAACTGTAAATCACCGAAACCTGTAGCCAATTTCACACACACACACACACTCAGCGTCATGGATAACACACACATTTGTACACAGTTTAATGTATGATCCAAATCTAAAGCTATTATAACCACACACACACACACATACACACAAAAGGCATGCATAATCATAAGTATGAAAGTAGAGAGAGGAAGAGAGAGAGAACGGTTACAAATTGATACAAGGAGAAGGAGGTTTAGGACCACATTCCCTGTATCCACATGTGTGTGTCTTCTGTACTCCCCTTTCTCTCTTTGTACAAGAGTACAAGACAGAATGTTTGCCATGACTCGGGTCTCTCCCTTCCGTTCTCTCTCCCTGATAAGAAAAATGTATTCATAACTTTTCTATATAAAAGTCACTAATGCATGAAATTTGTAGGGAAAAGCTGTGGAAAATTTCTTTTCTCCTCCTCCCGCCTCCCTGTCTTCTAGACGTGTAAGGGCAATCTATTACCCATCTCTAACTACACACTCACTCCTCAAGAGTCTCGACTGCCTTTGCTCAAGCTACACCACATCTTCCATTTTTCTCCTTTTTTCCTTTCCATCCACTTGACTTTCACTCGCTCTCTCCCCCTCTCTCTTCACACACAATTCTCATATAATGATTTCTCTCCCTTTTCTTTCTCTGTATCAAAAACATGTAATCCAAAGTTTCCCCTCCTCACACCTTCACTCACTTATATCCTCCTTTCTCCATCACACAAAATCGGTATAGTGAAAGTCACACAGAAAGAGTATAGCATAGTTGTATGTATGTAGTACAATGTATGTACAACAAGAAAAGGAGAGAAAACACGGCAACATTCATCTTCATCCATTCTAGAGAGAAAGGATCCATGGCACACATGGAGGAGAGGAATAGGTACAGCTTGCAACAGATGGGAACAATGAACGGTGGTTCCATCCCATCTCATGCCTCGACTTGACTGTATTCCAAACAATATTATTTGCAATATTAACCGTCCCCACCTCACCGTGTGTGTGTGTGCTACCCTCCCCTCTTTTCACTAGCAAAAAATTGGGAGGAATCCCTCTGAAAGTTTTTCCCAGAACGTAGAATCCATGATCAAAACAATATAAAGTGGTTATCCAGTATTCAGGGATTTTCTATGTACACTGCACACACACACACACACACACGTATATCCTCATAGTGGAGCCATACACTACAGACAAAGAGAGAGAAAGGAAGAGCGAGCTACAGGTACTACTAGTCCATGGGCACAAACACACACAGCTTGTGTGCCCAAAGCTTCACTTTTGTAATAATATCCTGTCCTAGCCGCCTCTAAGCAGCTATTATTTCCATATTTAAGCCTCATACAGTCAAGTCAACCCAGCCTCGCTGAGAACACCATAACCATCATAGTACACAATGGGGCAGAGCTAGAAGAGACTGAGAGTGCTACTCCTAATTGAATCATGCTAAATTGGAGGGAGGAGAAAAACAGGTTCAAATACAAACCAACACATTTCTGTCCTTACCCCTCGTGTACCTCTTGTGTAAACCATGTAACATGTTTCCACAGTGGTCACAAAATTAATAAAACTGCCCCTTCTAATAATTAAACAAGTTCAACAGTCAACTTGGAACGTCCTCAGTTAACTCGCAATTACATTCATTTTGATTAAAAAAATTATAAATAGAGAAAAAAACTAGTGGAACTTCCAGAAGGAGTGTACAAGGTCAAGCATGGGAATACACGTGTGTGTACACACACACAAGTAGATATAATGATTCGTTATTAACGAATATTTGACTAACAAATGTGTATTTAACTGTTAGAACAATACCTAATGATTGGATTAATCACAACCTTTCTATTATTGACTCAAGTCGTGTGAGATCATCGTTTGGGCTATGTATAGTAGAGAAGTGAATGTCTAATGTCTATATTTGGACAACAATGATCGAGGAAACTACTCCCCACTGATTGTCATTAACTATATTTTACCTCCTGTTCTCCCTCTCCCCTATAAATCTATACAGCACATATTGCACACATTCGATGGAGTAGTTCTCATTTGAAACCACTTGACTGTTGGAAGATGACTGAGAGTGAAATTTCCAAATTAAATTTTCTTAATACGTTTTGTGGGTGGGTGGCTTTTAGAAACACACTCGTCTACTCCCAACAACAAGGCTTGTTCAGTAAACACCACATCAAAGGGATTCGTTCAACACAAGACTTAGTGAATGGAAACATCTCAGCATTTAATTTGTTTTCTCTTTCCCTACTCTCCCCTTACCATATCTATAGATGTGTGTGTGCTTACAAAGACATTCAGAAAAACCACAGGCTCCACAAATTATCCGTTTTAAATTAATGTTGGTCTATAAATCAATTCCCCTTCTTCTTCTCCTTTCAAATTTTATTCTCCTCCTCCTCCTCACTCCACATTAGTATCAAATTCACTCAGACGGCCTCAAACCACAAAATTTCTCAAAGAACATTTTCAGTTGGCTTCAGCTCAACCTCCAAGACTACCTTTGACAGATGAGGAAATTTTCACTGATCTGTATTACTAAGTCATTTTTCTACATTAGCTTAATTGATTCAAGAAAAGGGGATTAGTCAGGACCACAATGTATCCCTACTAAAAACAACACAAGAACACATCAACAAAATTTATATTTTAATTTCTCTGTTGGTAATTTATTTCTCCGTGTTTTGAATATCATAAATCGTCCAATTCAATTATCCTAAAATGTTTTGTAAACACTTGGCAGACAAGGACATGCGTTGAGAATGAACAAAGGGAATTTTACAAAACACCCATCAGGAATCAATGGTATTAATAAAATGATCATAATCTCCTCCTCCTTGAGTGAGTAGTCACCTGAATATCCCCTCCACTCTCACGTGTATTGATCTTCCATAAAGTACACATTACCCACATCTCCCACATGCCGAGAACTCTACTTTCACCCAGTGAAAGTTCCACCCCCCTCCAAATTGACACTCAAGACTCTGATCAATATTTTCAAGAGACAGAGAGATTCTTCCTTCCACTATCTTTTAACTACATGGAATTATCATTAAAGAGATTATTCTCTCCCTCTCCATTCCATATCTCATCCCATCCCCTCACATTGGCTCACATGTAGTAGTTGGATACTCACTCCACCAGACAATTACAATCGACAATTTTATTAGACCCTACATTTATCTTCAACTCCCAACCCACAAGTCAACGTCAAAGACTATGAACCCCCCAAACTGACTGACATTTCGCAAAGTTAAATCAGTCAGGCTTTCCTCCATTCCAACCCATCCATCCAATACCAATAATCCTCCTAGTCACACAGTCAACAACAAGTGGAGTCGAAACCTTTAAAAATAAACTACCACCATCAACTTACCCCTCCTCTCTTTTATCCTTCCTTTTGTACATACATTTTACTATTATTTTCCATCTTATCTTATTCCTTTCCCATTCTACATTCCCTGTCACACATACACACCATCCAAAAAAGGAACTCAACTTTCTCCCAACTGATCATAATCCTTTATCCCAGCTCACATCCATGATCCTCAAAAGTATCGATTGAACAAAAGTCCCGATGTATACTTTATACATTACAGGAGAAAAATGTCTTGTGTCTAACATTTTCATCTTCAAAAATAAACAAATGGCAAGTAGTCAGTCACATCAATCTAACATTGATTTAAATATGTTTTCAAATATTTTCAATAATAAACAACCCAACATTCAAATTCCACGACTCATTTCAGTTTCTGAAAATGATACAAAGAGGCAACTAATACTAACTTTGTTGAATTCCATGAAAGCACACTAAAAATCGTAAGTGGAGACTAGTCAGTACAAGTCTCACCGAATTCAATAGACGGGTGCCTGTGTTTGTACGTCATTGTCTTTTGTTCTAGGAAACCCTTCTCTCTCTGAGCAAACTGTATTTGCACATTATAAATAATTCTCTATTTACGAAACAATATCAGCTCTTTTTAATTTTCTCCTATCAATCCAATCCTCCTCTCTCACGCGCCCCCCTCCTCCTTCTCCTACTCTACAACAATATTGAGTGTCTAGTGCTGTAGACGTAGAGAGAGGTAAAATGTCATCCACAACGAAGGCCCAACGAACCCAAGTGTCTTTCACATTTTCCACTAGGCTCCACTATTCACAGTTTGTGAATACCATCGTTCCAGAACCATCAACACAATTTCCTGACTCCAAAACTCTCACTTCCTATACTAAAGTTATATCCAAATAGCATCTGAGTCTGTACAAATACTGTACAGTGTACTGTACTGTAGACCTCGTTTCAAAAATATGTTGCCATCTTTCCCCTATTGTTGCTCCTCCGTTCCATCATCATCTCTACTCGAACCACCATCAGCACACACACACACACTATACGTCTCACTGATTACGACCATTATATTTTTGATAAGGTAATATCGCACAGAATGTCCACAACAACACATTGTCAAAAGAGTCGACTGAAAATCATCTTCCCTCTCTCTATTCTATGTATAGCCATCCCGAGAGACAGAGAGAGACTTTCTGTCACTGTACGAAATATTTTTGTTCCCAATGGGACTTCCCATGCATTGACAAAACAAAGGTGGAGTCCACACACACTTTCTCTCCCTCTCTCTCTCTCTTTACGAGTAGAGTGAATTTTGGTGACAGACGATAAGGAAACACACTCTCCTACACTCCTTCATACAGTAGTACATACACAATGCGAGTATGTACGGGGAAAAGAGTGATAGTTAGTTCCATACACGTCACAACTTTCTCTCGTTGTAGTGAACACACAACTCACCCTGCATTTCTGTCATAGTCACATTAATTGTGCTTTAACTCCTTCATGTGCCAACTAAATTTAGCTGTGTGTGCTATGTGCCATACTTCAGTAGTCATAACACAACACAACATAGCCCCAGCAGCATATTGCAGTTCGGCACACACACACACACACACGTATTGAATACATTTTAACAAAGGACCAAAAAGTATTTTGCACCACCATCCTCCACGTCATCATCACTCTATTATCCTTGTGTCACGCCACTACCACCCATCCACCCATCATACGTTACATGAGCTCAAGTTTGACACATCCGATTTATGTACCCTCACTCCACCCCACCCCATTTCTCCCTCCTCCGAATTACATCCACATTTCACACACACACAGCTCCAGCTCTCGTACACAGCCACTTGATGTGGCATTAACTGAGTAAACCTCGAGGTTGCAAATTGTTTATGCACAAATTTCTAACCTCTCCTTTCCTCTCCAAAGGAGAATAGCAGGGAGAGGAAGAGAGCTTAGTTGTAATAAGGAAACTAATAACGATAATCCGGCAGTTTAATTAGCTAACACGTTACACTCCCCTTGTGTAGTCAAACACTATCCTAAAAACCAATGGACTATTATATTAAATGTAGAGAGAGGGAGTTTCCAGGAAATTATCATCACTCGTATTATTTTACATGTTTAAACTTGTACTCAGTCCCTTCAAAAACTAAATCTAATTCACCACATGATTAATTATCAACTCTATTTTACATGGAAGTACACCACATGTTGCATCTATTCTACTCCAAAAATCATTTTTCTTATATTCAAATTTGAATTTCGGCTACGGAAATTCACACACAATCCTTTATATTCTTCACTTCTCCAACGCACACTCAACTCGAAATTTCATTTCCCTATTGAAGAGAAAGCGAGAAAAATTAATAATATTTGCTTCAAGTTGACAAAAAAATTTTTACTCTCTTTCTGTGTGTGTGTGTGTGTGTGTGTGTGTGTGTGTGG